>CABHPQ010169604.1:0-13256 GCA_902168405.1 Peromyscus aztecus
TTGCCAGGGAACTCACGAAATATTACTGAGAGCACAGCACGAGAGAAGGGGCATTGGGTTGGCTAGGGCCACTCTGAGCTCTGAGCTCACCTCAGAAACGTGTCTGATGGCAGCTGGGAATGAGAGTCAACTAGACTGAGAGGTCTGGAGCCCTGGGACTGATTCTCTAAAGTAGGGGACTCATTAAAGAATGGCTCAGCGAGAAATGGGGTGCTTGGGGCCGCAGGAAGTCTCCTCTAGATTGGTAGCTAAGCGTGTTGGCTCTCAGCTGAGCTGAACCTCCCAGCTCTCAACACTGATTGGAAGCCTCGGGGGACTTCCTGAAGTCCACTGTGATGTGATTGTGCCCATCTGAGAAACAAACAGTTGAATAGTGGCTTCCCTGTGGCTTCAGAACCTATGAGCAGCTTCTGCCCCGCAGCTAGCACTCAGGATGTAGTAGCCACTGTGATGTGGGGACAGGGAATCCTGTGGGCCACCCTAGCCAGGAAAAGGCTGCACCATCCATCAGGGCACCCTGGCAGTGAAAAAGCGCTTGTCTTGCTGGAGCGTCCCTGCACCATTAATCAGTGTTCCCCAAACCAGCAGAAAAACTAGGTAGGCATCATTCCTGGAAGCCGGAGGAGGCCCCCAGAGAGTCAAACCCAGCAAGTTATTAATAAAATACTCCATCTTTCAGGGTGCCGTGTGAGGCACAGGGCTGGGGGTTGGAGCTGCTTTCCAAGGCATCCTGAGCAGATCTGTCTACCCTGAATTTTAAAGAGAAAGGATGCGGTGACAGGGAGGAGCTCCAGAGAGCAGTACAGCCATCTGTGCTAACACACCGCATCTTCACGGACCAGTCCCCCAAACTGTCATTTTCACTGGTCTCCCCCTGCTCAAGAGAATATGGACAGCTTTCACTGTGGAGACAAGTCCTTTCCAGTAGACAGGACACAGAGCATTGGAATAAAATCTGGTTGCCAGCAACTCTGCTTTCTGCCTAGACCCCAAGGACTTCTAGACACCTCACCAGGTCTCCTTTGATGATGCTCTTGACTTCTTCATCTGTTTGGTTAGCAGTGCTGTTTTTTATTTGAAACAGAATCTTGCTATATGGCTCTGACTGGCCTTGAACCAACACTGCTCCTCCTGCCTCAGCCTCCCCAGTGCTGGGATTACAGGGCTGTACCACCTCACCCTGCTGTCTTTGGGTTCTGATTTGGATGGAAAGCAGGAGGACCTCTTGCTGCTGCCCCAACGTTCCCTTGTATAAATGCAGCACTTTGGAGTGTGTGTTTATTGCCTTAAGGATCCTCTGCTCTCTCAGATCTGCAAATGGCAGCTGAGCCAGGCCACAGCATCCCCCCCACCCACCGCTCCCTTCCCATGAAGTCAGTGCCCCAGGGAGCTGGCTTCTTTTCAAGCAAGAGACTGCTACATTGATGGAGAATTTTTCCAGCCAAGGTGAATGGCATTTGTTCCGTGTGCACAGGAGGTGACTGTCTTGCAGACATGATCTCATTTTCTCCTCTTCTACTCTAGGGTCATTGGTGAGGCTCTGCAGGCCCACCTGAGGGATGAGCAAAGCAAGGTTTGCAGAGATGGTGCAGGAGGCACACACCCTGGTGGAGGTAACTGGCAGACGTAGTTCCCCTGTCCCACCTGTGGGGTCTGGAAATGGACAAAGCCCGATGCGACACTGACTTCCATTCTGTCTGTGCTGTGTCAGGCTCAGGGGTATGTGACAGACCTTGCTTCGCTCACCCCTGACGGGAAGCTAAGGGGTCTACCTCCCAGGCAGGACTTACACATGTGACATTACAGGTCCTGAGCTGAAGGCTATTCACGCCATCAGAAGTTGCCGCTGCCAGGAGTCCAAGGTCTATGACAATAACCCTAGCCTGCAGGTAGCAAAGCTGGGATTCAAACCTGCCCTTTCCCTTCCCATGCTTGGCCACATGTGAGATAGTGCCGTAAGCAGTAATGTTCATGGGCTCCAGGATCTCGGTCTCTGTGTCTCTCTGTCTCTGTCTCTGTCTCTCTCTCTCTCTCTCTCTCTCTCTCTCTCTCTCTCTCTCTCTGTCTCTCTCATTCTATCTACCTCTGTCTCTTTCCCCCCTAGGAATGGGACCCACGTATTTGAATATGGCAGGCAAGCAAGCACTCTCTACCTGTCTACCACTAAGCTATGTGCCCAGTGCAGAAGCCTTTAGAGGACCAGCTCTGGGTGGGCAGGGGATGGCGATGTGTGAAGTGAGGCTGGGAATTCTCAAGGATCCTGAAGTGGTTGTTATCACAGTGTAAAAAGCTGAGGCCAAGGCTAAAACCACTATGCACATGGAACTTAAGAGAACGATTCCTTCTGTGCCTTGTTATTTTATTTTGCTGGTTATGATTTCCTTTCTGCAAAAAGCAGCAGTTCTCAGCCTCTAGGATTCATAAGCGAGAAAACTGCTCCCAGGTAGAGACCACCATCAGGCAGAGCGGACGTGTGCTGCGTCAGAATGACGTGGACCACCAGGACACTCAGCACCATCTAGTCACCTTTCTGAAAGAGAACAGTTTTCACATCAGGGCAGGATCCAGCTCTGACCTTTATCTGCACCGTGGGGGCCCTCACAGGGAACCCCGCCGTTATTTCTGCCTCCTTCTGCAGCAGATTGCCCAAGCCTTGGGTGGGCCCAGCCAGCATTCCTGGTGTTGAATATCCCCATCTGGCCACTTGGGATGCTGGGGACTGGGGAGGTGTCTATTTCCTACAATTACCAAGCATTAATGTAACCACTGAAGTGGAGAGCCAGCTGGAAAGGATGGAGCCTGACATCCCGAAAAGACAGACAGCTAAATAAGTCAGAGGCCTACAGACAGCCCGGCTGCCAGGCTTATGTAACCGGCTCCCCCTGGCTCCCTTTCGGCCAGCCTCTTGAGCAGTCTGGCTTTTTCTGTGTGTGCTTTTGCTTTGCTTTCTGAGACCTCACCTCCACAATAGGCAGGGAAGAGATCAGACAGGAAAGGGATCCCAGTGGGGAACAGGGTACAGGTGCCCCTCATTTGTCTCCAGGCTCAGGACCACAGCCCAGATTTTTATGGGAACCAGGATGCAGCCAGGAGAGATGTTTGGCACTGCATGGCTCTGCATGTGAGTGTAGGTGTGGTTGTTGGCTTGGCACATGCTGGCAGGAGGCAGACACCAGCCCTCTTGCCTTTTAGAAAGGCAAGTTCAGTTAATACAATTTAATGTGTCTGAGGCCTTGGGGAAAAGGCTACTTGGGCGGCAGGAAGCCACCAATTCTCTGTCAGCCCACTTTCCTGCAGGCGCCAGATCCACATGTAAGAACCAACATAAGGGGCCTGGCTGGCATACAGCTCAGCAGTGAACTGGGAGATGGCCAGTCCTTTGAAACACTCCAGTGCTTCAGCTGGGTATGGAGGCCTCTCTGCATACTCTGTATATCCCTAAATATATAACAAAGGGACCGGTCCCAATGATGATAACCAACATGCACTGTCACCCAGTGCTGGGCATCTCATCTGACGGAATGTCCACACGTGACAGGAGGCAGATCCTACGGTGATTTCCGGCTGACAGCCAAGGGCTCACAGACTTGGAGAGGTTCAGCTCTGGCCACACAGGGACACAGCTGTCACTGTGGCAGTCCAGGTGAGACTGCTCGGAGATCAGGACAAAGTGTTTCTCAAACCCACCTGTGGATGGGGTTATCTGGCGTCCTTATTAAAAACAGCTCCCTGGAGCCTGATGCAGACCTGTTCAATCAGAAGTCTCAGTGGAGAGGCCTGGCAGCCTGGAGAGTTAATCAACCCCCCCCCCCCCAGGAGCTCTGGCCATGGGTCCACCTGAGCAGTGATTACACACATATTGTCAAGTTAGTCCATCTAGAAGGGTGTCCAGCCTTTTGACATTGTGACACATTGTCATCTACCAAGTTTATGCTCAAGAGCCACAACCTAGTTCCTCCCACAGTTTCCCCCATAATCTCATAGTGAAGTAGGACATCGTGGGACAGGCCTGCAGTGTGGTGGTATTGTGTTCCCCAAAATATTGTGTACCTTAATAAACTTATCTGGGGTCAGAGACAGAACAGCCACAATATTAAACATGAGGATAGGCAGTGGTAGCACACGTCTTTAATCCTAGCATTCCAGAGACAGAAATCCCTCTGGATCTCTGTGAGTTCAAGGCCACATTGGAAACGGCCAGGCGTGGTGACATACGTCTTTAATCCCAGTAAATCAGCCTTTAATCCCAGGGAGTGGTGGTAGAGAGCAGAAAGGTATATAAGGCGTGAAGAAACTCGAGGCATTTGGCCTGGGTAGGCATTCAGGCTTCTAGCAGCAGTTCAGCTGAGACCCATTCTGGATGAGGACTCAGAGGCCTCCAGTCTGAGGAAACAAGACCAGCCGAGGATCCGGCGAGGTGAGATAGTTGTGGCTTATTCTGTCTCTCTGACCTTCCAGTGTTCACCCCTATAACTGGCCTCAGGTTTGATTTTATTAATAAGAACTTTTAAAGACTCATGCTACACTGCAGTCTCAGTATTGGGGAGACAGGCAGGAGGATTGATACAAACCCAAGGCTAGCCTGGTCTACACAGAGAGTTCCAGGTGAAGGGTCCGTGATAAGTTGTTATTACAAAAAATCTCCCCACAAAAAACAAACAACATCCCCATTAAGTAGTCATCAGTTCTGTGTTGGCCTGCATTCCTGGCCATCCTTGTGGCCCACAGGCCTCAGGAACATGTCTGAATTCTAAAGCATTTACAATAGTGCTGGGCAGAGTGGCAGCGGCTAGAATATTGCAGATGCTCCTCAACTTACGATATAATTATCTCCAAATAAACCCACTGTATATGGAAGATACTGTGTATCAGAAATGCTTGTGGGCTGGAGAGATGGCTCAGTGGTTAAGAGCACTGGCTGCTCTTCCAGAGGTCCTGAGTTCAATTCCCAGCAACGACGTGGTGGTTTACAACCATCTATAATTTGACCTGGTTCCCTCTTCTCGCATGTAGTCAGAACACTGTATACATAATAAATAAATAAATCTTTAAAAAAGAAAGAAAGAATGAAAGGCATGAAAAAATGGGATGTCATAGTCAATGTTTAAAAAAATAAAAGAAATGCTTGTAATACACCTGACCTTCTGGACTTCATAGCTTAGCCTGGCCTTCCTTAGGCATACTCAGAGCACTTAGGGTAACCTAGTGTTGGGCAAAACCATCTAACACAAAGCCTTTATAATATGGTGTTGAATATTTTGTGTAACTGATTGACCACCACACTGGGAGCAGAGAACAGAATGGATGTACGGGCATGCTTTGCACCATCTCAGGGGTGAAACTGCTCAGTCAGATCCACCATAAGTTGTGATGATAGCCATTTCTTTTTCAGGTGATTCCATCTACTCTTCCAATCTGCGACCTAAGCTTAGAAAGTATGAAAAACAGGAGCCTTGCATCTTTGGCTTCCTTGAGATCTGTCAGGCACCTGAGAGGGCTCCTCTCTGAGTCCCAAGTGTGGATCTGGCTTTCAAAGTCAGAGTCAGAATAAGGACACACAAGAGAGAGACGAGTTTGGGTGGCAGGATGCTCTGCTCCCTGGGGAACTGTTCAGGGCCTTATTTACACCCAACTCCCCCAACACCAGCAGGAGTCTGTCTTGGGAATGCATGTAGGCACAGTACACATGCTGGACAATGCAAGCGATTTTCCTGGGGTCATTTCAGCTCTCAGTGCACTGGTGCTAGCCTTCAACCCCTTCCCTTACCTTCCAGATGTCTCACTTGGGCATTTCTATGGCTTGTCTGTATCATACTAAACTTACCCCAGGCCTGAGATTGCCAGCCTCAACAATACTGACTCCTAGAAGGCAAGAGTAAGTAAGAAGGTCACACTATGTTACCCCTTATTAAACGAGGTGTGTGTGGTCCAAGTTTAAATCCTTTGTGTAAGATGTAAACAGTCACCTAACCTCCCTCTTTGCCCCACTTCCAACCTAGGTTTCCTAAATTACTGTTTGATATACTAGATTTTAAATGCAGTGGCAAGGAGCAAGAATGGGGTGCCTATGGGACACCCTGGAATATAAGAGCCACAGCAGGAAATGAAGAGCTTCCTGAGGTCTCACGAGAGTGCTGTACATGGGTCACAGCAACATGGAATGTTGCTTCATGGATGTCACAGCAACCAGTGTCTCTTTCACCAGCCCTGCTCAGGCTAGCCCAGGAGATCCCATAGGGGTCTTAGTCCCACCTCCTCCTTCACCTGGAGGATGTCCACTTGCCCTGGCAAGGAGACTTGAGATTGTTTTGGGAGGCACCAACTTGTGCTGTTGTGTGTCTGTGTTATCTAATCTCTGTGGGGACCGGCCCATGGCTACAGCTCAGCTGCTTTGGAAAATGGCTTGACTGTGGTAAGAATGGGCATGCATCCACACTAGGCTTCAGCGAACAAACTCGGTGCTTGCTCTCACGGTCACCCAGGCAGTGTGGCTGTCTACGGCTGCTTGATGGGCCAGGCTTTCTTTTCCCGGTGGGTCCCCACCCCAAGCCCAGCCCAGTGCCACTGCAAATGGTGCCGGCAAGGTGGTCAGGCTACACAAGGGAAAGTTCTATAGCTCGCATCAAAGCTAAGAAAAATGCAGAGGAAGGAAGGGTCTGGTTAAACCTGTTTGCTGTGGACTCTCACTGCGGCCTGGGCTTGTCTTGGATGCCACTTCCTACAATTATGAGTAATTGTCCCTACTAGACAGGGAAAACCAGAGCATCTATGAAGAGACGTGCATATGTATGTCAATGTAGTGTAGACCAGCCTCTTAAACATAAGGACTGTTCACATAACCGACTGCAAAAGTATCCAATACCTGGTAAACAGTGAAATGTCTTTGAACATGCAACAACAAGAAATCAATTCTAAACTCAGACACGTTATAAACTGGAGATGCTTCTGCCTGCCCTACTCAGGTTGTAGCTTTGGTTCTGAACATAAAACATGCACGCTTAGCATCTTAGTAACCTCTCTACTGCTGTGATGAAACACCATGACCTCCAGGAGGAAAGAGCCTATATCAGCTTACAACTCACAGTCTGTCATCCAGGGAAGTCGGGCAGGAGCACAAGTCTGGGACCTGGAGACAGGAAATGACGCAGAGGCCATGGGGGAGTTCTGCTTGCTGGCTGGTTCCTCACAGGTTGCTCAGCCTGCTTTCTTGTACCATCCAGGATCATCCACCCAGAGGTGGCCCTGCCCACACTAGGGTGGGCCGGTGGGCCCACCCACATCGACCATCAATCATGAAAATGCACCACAAGCTTGCCCACAGGCCAATCTGGTGGGACATCTTCTCAACTGAGGTTCCTTCTTCCCGAGTGATGCTGGCCTGTGTCAACCTGACATAAACATTAACCAGCACACTTAGCATTATGCATGCCACCGGGCCATGAAATACCAATGACTGCGGCCCCAAACACCTCAGCTCAGCCAGGGTGGTCCTAAGTTCTGAGCTACAATTCAGTTTCACTGTACACACAACGTTTCCTGCTCTGACAGAAAGAGAATGGTTTCCGTATGGCAAACTAAGAGTTTTCCTACTTTCCTACCACAATCCCTTAGCACCTATCGAATCAGTATACTTCTGGAATCCATTGTGTTAGAATGCTGGATTTTAAAAATCCATCTTTGAGTCACTGACTTGAGTTTCATTTTAAAAACTGTTCTGGTAAATGAATTTTAGCTGGGAACTAGAACAGAATTTCCAGCAATTTCTGTGGTGGCCCCAAACACACTCCTGCTGTTCTGTACCATTGATGTAACAGTGTTCCCAGTGCTGATGATTATAAAAATCAAAATGTCAATCAACTATGAAGAACACTGGCGATGTTCTATGTCCTGTAGTATTAAATATTCAGTGGAGATTTAATTCTTTGTGGTAAAAATAAATAGGCCACACTCATCTAATTAATATGAATTTTTGTCTTTAATAAGTGGTAAAATTAAATGTATAATAAAGAATTGATTTCAAGTAAATTTCATTATGATTTACTGCCAGTAACTATTTGTATGTATTTTATAGACCTATATTCCCTGGGTTTCATAAACATTTGGGAGACAAAAGGGGTTGTGAATGTGAAAAGTTTATGAAATCTTAATAGAGAACAGAGCTAGCATTAAAAACCAGTATAGAAAAGGTGGGCTGTTCAAACCTGGGCGTGCGGCAGATGGCCTTCCTTAAGGACAATATTAAAGCCTTACTTTCGCAGCACACAAAGAGATTACCAATTCAAAAGGACAGCACAAACTTCAACATCATTAGCAGGAAATGCCCGTAGAGACAGCTCTTAAGAAAGCCATAGTTGATGGGCTGGAGAGATGGCTCAGTGGTTGGGAGCAGTGGCTGCTCTTCTGGTAGACCCAGGTTCAATTCCCAGCACCCACATGGCAGCTCACAACTGTCCCATTTCCAAGGGAAAAAAAAGACTATCAGGCTGTCTCTCTCCAGTTCATAAATAAAAAAAAAGAAAGAAAGAAAAAAGAAAGCCATAGTTGAAAAAAAAAAAAGATCAATTTGACCAAAACAAAATTTAAAATCTTCTCTAGGACAAAATGTCCCTCAAAGAAAAGTCAATAATAAAGAATACACTGGGAAAGAGGTCCGTAATATAATACAGAATTTAAAAATCCTTTCCCAACTGGATATTCAGAAACACAGAGAAGTGCGTGGCATGCTGGGGATCTGAGACCAGAGGAAGAAAATAAGTGTGAGACTCCACCGCACACCAAAGCTGTTGGGTGAAAATTGTAAAGTCTGGTAATAGTGAGGATGGGTGAGAACATGGAGGCCCAGAACCCTCGGAGGTGCCTTGTGACCCCGTGCACACTCTGGAGCACAGGTTGGCACAGGCCAGCTGGCAGCTTGAGTGCTCTGGGAGTCCGCAGTGCCACCTAGACACCCAGGATGGATGGCAATGGTAGAGACCGGGGACAGACCGCAGAGCACATCACCATCAAAATGAGCCAGGAGCCCTGTGCTTCCACACAGATGTGCTTGGAAACAATACGGGTGAAAAAATTGAGTCGGAGAGTTGGCGGTTGAGCATGCAAATGGAACACATGTATGATTTATGAACACACACACACAGAGGGAGCAGAGCACAACACAGAGACAGACTGCAAGACCGTGCCCCAAATTCAAGATCAAGGCTGCCTCAGGGGAGGAAGGAAAAAGCATAGGAACTGTAACAGGAAGAATTTTGGCTTTAGTGAGAACGTCTGACTTCTTTTATTTGAGAAAAATCATGCAAATATGAGAAATTATTAACATCTATTAATTCTGGTAGGCGGTTCTTATGTTCTCCTCATTTTAATTACTAAAAAAGAAGCATGAATCCTAAGGATAAAAAATTAAAAATTCATCATGTGGGAAAAAAAATCATCTATGTTCATCATGGGCCTCCCCTCCCCCCAGGCAGGACAGATGGGGGCTCCAGGGCACACGCTGCTGAGTTGATGGCCCTCCCCTGTGTGCTGCCTTATTTTGTCCCCACAATTTCTAAGTCAGTCCTCATTGTCCCGGGAAGAAAGCTGTGTTTTGAGAAGGTTAAATGATTTCCCGATGCTCCACGGACAGTAGGTTCTGAACTTGAGCTTGACTCTACGTTATTTTGGTGCAGACAGGGAAGCAGACGTTAATGGACAGTGGAGACGAAGTGTGGGAGACACGGGTGTTGATCTGCTTGGATAAGCAGCACAGCAACCCTATGCAAAGGGAAGTATTCTTTTTAAATTAAATTACATTCACTTGTTCTATGTACATGTCAGGGTGGGGTGCGTGCCATGAAAACTCACAGGAGTCAGTTCTCTCCACCACGTAGGTGCTGGGGATTGAACTCAGGTCAGCAGACTTGGCAGCAAGCACCTTTACCACTGAGCAAGTTGAGTCAGCCCCATTAAATTATTGTCAACCAAACCTCAACTGTAAGGTTCCTGGATTTTTTTTTTCAGTACAGGGGGATTGAACCTATGCTGTCATGCGCATAAACAATGAGAGAATGACTCTAATATGAAAGAAAATGAGGGGCAGTGGAGGAAGGTTCCAATGTATAAGGGCCGGGTAAGGCATTTTTCTGTGGAGAGATGCACTCAGCCTAGGCTGAGGTAGTGCATTGCCAGGGGGCCTGCTGGAGTGAGACCTCAGAGAACGCCTGTGTTTGCCTCAGGTCTGTACCTTCATGGTGTCCTCTCCACTGTAGTTGAGGCTACACAGAATCCGTCTGTCCTGGATCCTAGAACCTCCTGCATTCTCTCAGACCTGGTCTCCTGGGGTGTATCACACACACACCCTGAGTGACTCTAGTCACTATCCACCCTCACACAGCCAGGGTTCCTGGGTTGCCTTAGGCCAGTCACTCACCCTCTCTGTGCTATGCTGCTCCAGCGCAAAGATGGGAGATCTAGGAACCCTAAGCAGGAGAAGGGAGGCAACTCGGAAGAGAAGAACCCAGACTGAGGGAAGAGACTGGAGCTGCCCCCTCCTGAGGGTAGATGGCATTCCTATAGCACCTGGGCAGTGTGGCTGACTTGGGAGGCTGTGGACCTACACAGAACGGTTCCTAGCTTCTGGAGAGCGGGAAAATGTTAGCGCAGCAAGCTTCAAACAGCACCACACAGACTAGATGTTCAATAAACAAGAACAAAAGTAGTCTGAGACTCCAGGCTAGGTGTGCAAACCATGCCAGCCGAGTGGCCAGGTTGACAGGGCATGAGGGAATGGGCACGTGTCGAGGCCACAGGCAAAGGGCATGGACGCCTGGGCAGTCACCAGGGATTCTAAATACCAAGCTATGAGACAGAGGCAGAAGTCCCAGCATAAGAAACATAAACCCAAGGGCAGAGAATAAATTCAGCACGACACATGTCCACATGATATGCCTGGGCGCCAATCAGGTATACTTCCAGATGTCACCCGTTGATAAGGAGGGCACAGCAAACACAAAGGTGCCTTGGTTAGAGACAGGACTGGACCTGGTATACACATGGACAGTGGTGCTCAGGGGGCCACAGAGTCAGAAGACAGAGAGCAAAAGGAAAAGGTAGGAACAGCCCGGCAAGAACTGGATTGATTGTGTCGCAGGCCACCCGCTGGCTTGCCTCTCTGCGGGAGGCTGCTGTCTTTTATGATACCATAATGACCACAACGACTTTAACAGTCCCCCTACCCAAGAGGCTGTCCTGTGATGCTGTCACTCTAAATGCTACTGTGCATTAGTTATTGGACAGTATAGTAACTCTGTAAGGAAAGGATTATTGCCTTCAAGAGGAAGCAACTGTAGCAGGAAGAGGCTGACCTGGGCGCGGTGAGTGCTGGGATTTGAATTCTAAAGCCTATGTTACTAACAGTTGGGCTCTACAGGCCATCATGTTTGAACAGCACTCCAGCCACAAGAGCTTTTAGGCATTCCCCATCTGTGCCTCTTAGTGATGAGCCCACCACCACCAGGGTGGATGGCATCCATTGGCAGTCTGGGGTGTCAGGAGGAAGTACTAAGCCACAGGGATGCCAACTTTCCCAAGGAAACACTACATTTAATTCTCACCTAGGCCAGAGTTCTGTCACCCAGGAGACACTGATTATACTCTGATAACTCAGTTTCCCTCACTGAAGAACAGAATAAGAAGGGTATCACCAAAGGCTCATGGGAACTGTGTGGGATGATGGTTATATACTACCTGGCCAACCCAAGAAACCTTGTTTTAGGGATGACCAATGGGTTTCAGTAAGTCTTCCTATGGAAGCTTTTTAGCTTTTTTCAAGCCTTTCTTTTTTTAATGGAGCTGTGGTTAAAAGCCTGGCTTTTAGTCAGGTGGGTCCAGGTGAGAATCTAGGCCTGCTAGCTGTGAACTCTCAAGGCAGTGGGTTTACCTCTCTGTGTCTCTGTCTTGCTGTTCATTCAGCTCTCTCTCTCCCCAGCCCCAACTCTTTCTCAGGTGTTGCAGTAACCCTCCTGACTTCACACTCACAACCAGGCAGCAGATGCTGCTGCGAGTGTCCTGTAGTGTGTGTGTGTGTGTGTGTGTGTGTGTGTGTGTGTGTGTGTCCCAGTGCAAGAGTGCCCCCAGCTGGTGTATCCCCAACCCATATCCCTGGAGCAGAAACACCCACGGGGCTGTCTGAGTCGATTCCTGGCATTCTGAGCGATAATATGCTTGCAGGCCTGTGTTCCGGGTGCTTTGTGAGCAGCTATGGACTGAAGCTGCCATACTGGTCTCATTACCTGCAACCTGAGCAGGTACTCTCGGGGGAAGGGGCAGAATGTCACTGTGCACAATTACACTGAGTGCGATCTGCATGTGACCCTTGAGGCACATCCCTGCTTATATCTCGGTTTTCCACCCTGTAAAGTGAGGTGACAGGGACGCTGTGAATTGAAATGAGACAAAAGCTGTAAAATGCCAGGCACATGAACACTGAACGAAGGAAGGCCGGAGGAGGGGCTGCATCTGGGGAACAGCATTTAAAGGGCTTTGCTAAATTTTTCTTTCTTGCTAAAGAACTTTTTCTTTAAAAGCACTCAGATCTTCCTGCAAATTTGTTGAGGCAAATCCCATTAGCACCGGTTCCATTTTCCAACTTTGAGCCTCCCGAATAAGCCTGTGATCTTTGAAGCACTGAGGAGCCATCCCAGTCACTGAAGGTCAGCATCCACTAGCAACTCAGGTCCATTTCTCAGGGAAAGGAAATTAAAAACTTGAACTCTGATTTTTACTGTTGATCTGCTCCAACCTGAGAAAATGTAAACTCAAGGTTTTTCCATCAAGGAATGCAGAATGCAAAGGCTGAATGCCACCCCCGTCAGGGTCAGGTCATTGTTAAATGAGTGTACCCACAACAGAAAAGCATGCCCCACAAAGCCACTGTCACTCTGTCCTTCAGGAGCAGAAGCAGCACTCACTCTTAAGGGCCAGATACTGCAATCACTGCACCTCTGCTCGCGGAGTCCTGGCTCCATTTAGGAGGTTGTGGAGACCAAGAACACCCAGCAGAGAGACTCCACAAGGGCTACAGATTCCACTCACCTAGGGTCCACCTGGGACTCCAGAAAGAGTGGGAGGAGGAGAGAGAGGGGGAGAAGAAGAGGAGGAGAGAGGAGGAGGAGGAGAGAGGAGGAGGAGACAGAGGAGGAGGAGGAGAGAGAGGAGGAGGAGAGAAGAGGAGGAGACAGAGGAGGAGGGGAGAGGAGGAGGAGGAGAGGGAGGGAAGG
>CABHPQ010169604.1:13356-51069 GCA_902168405.1 Peromyscus aztecus
GGAGGAGGAGGGGAGAGGAGGAGGAGGAGAGGGAGGGAAGGAGGAAGAGGAGAGGGAGGAGAGAGAGATGAGGAGAGGGAGAAGGAGAAAGGAGGAGGGGAGAGGAGGAGGAAGAGAGGGAGGAAAGGTGGAGGAGGAGAGAGAGAAGAGGAGAGGGAGGAGGAGAAAGAGGAACAGGAGAGAGAGGAGGACAGAGAGGAGGTGGAGAGAGAAGAGGAGGAGAGAAAGGGAAGGAGAAGAAAATGAAAGAAGAGGAGGAGAAGGGAGAGAAGGGGAAAGAGAAAGACAAGGGAGAGGAGGAGAATAAGATGGGAGGGGGACGAGGAAGAAAGGCTAGAAAGGAAGAAAGGTGAGGAGAAAAGGAGGAAAGAGGAGGAAGAGACAGGAGGAGAAGAAGGGGAGACAGGGAGGAATCACAGCAAGAGCAACCAGCAGAAACCCTCAAACTACTTGTTCGAATGGGAACCAAACCCCTGAAGACAGCAAGACAGCCCCCGAAGCACAGCGTCGGTTCAGATGCTGCCGAGATAAATGCCGTCAAGAGCGCCGCGTCCGTCCAGGAGAGGCGGGGCGGGGAGAGCAGGCTGTCCGGAGGAAGGGCATCTGTGACTGCGGACGGGGAGTTTGAGAAGGCTACAAAAGCAGGGGATGTTCCTCACCCAGCATGCTGTCTGCACAGAACACGTACCCCAAGACACAGGTGGACAAGCCAATGGATGGACTTTGCAAATGGGGCTGCAGGTGCCCTGTCCTTCTTTACAGAGCCTGGAACATTTGTGGCCCATCATTAGGACATCTGGTGATTTGTGTAACATAAGCTCTCTCCATTGAGTGATCACCTGCATTGCCTGTATTGCCGCCATGGAGTCTTTAGTACCTAGCCCAGCACCTGGTGTAAGTAGCTGCTTAAGAAACGCTCATTGACTTACGGACCAGGGACAGACTGCCAACACGAAGAGAGGCTAAAGGAACTTAGGAGTGTGGATGTTTGCTGTGGGTTTGGAAGGCAGCTGCCTGCTCCATTCGTACCATCTCTCTCAACTGCATGCACACACACATTGACCTTCACCTCAGCTTCCTATCCAGGAGGTCAAGGCCTCTGTGGATGCCCCAGTGGCATTGTATAATTAGGAAGCCATGTATGGCAGATACAGGGTGTGTCTTCCAGTTCACAGATGGTAGTGGCATGAGCATAATTGAGAGACAGGTGGTTGACTGTTATCAAGGGTCAGGGAGCTTGTCTTTCCTCTTGCCTGCTGGGGTGGGGTTCCCAGAAGCTTCATTAAGGCATGATGCCTGCTGATTCAGCATGCTCTGCCTGGCATGCTGAGATTCCTTGGAAACCTCCCACTTTGGTGTTGCCTGAGGCCCTGGAAGTGTCAATCAGAGCAGCTGAGCTGGGATGACAGCACCTAGGGCCCTGGGTAGGTGCTATGGAGGACGTACAAGGATAAGTGACCACCGCTTGTTCTTGTCACTGGGAATCCTCTGGCCCAGGCTCTGCTCTGTGTCTTTGCATCATCCAGCACTGCTGAAATTTACTACATGGGTTGACTTGAGTGTTAAGTTTCTAATCCTCAAGAAGGTGAACCCCTTGAGGGCAGCCCCTCTTCACTGCTGGGTCCCCAGCACTTGGGATTTATCTAACCACACTGGAACATGAACTAACTGAACAATAAAAACAGAGAGTGAATGGCTGCCTTCTGAGAAGGAAGATGGTAAGTCCAGCTTGGTCCAATGACCAGGGAGTTTGCATCACTTTCACAGCAGGGCGGGGCAAGGGGCCACAGTAAGTCCTTGTATGGGAATGGAGAGGAGCAGAGGTAACCAACCAATGCAGAAGAAAGTCGCCAACATGGTACGTAGAGGCTGAGTAAGACAGAGTGCTGTGGGGTAACGCTTTTGCACACTGGTTTAATGAAACACTGATTGGCCAGTAGCCAGGCAGGAAGTATAGGTGGGATAAGCAGACAAGGAGAATTCTGGGAAGAGGAAGACTGAGTCAGGAGACACCACCCTGTCGTCCAGGGAGCAGCATGTAATGGCACACAGGTAAAGCCATGGAACACGTGGTGACATATAGATGAACAGAAATGAGCTGAGTTTAAATGTAAGAGCTAGTCAATGGTAGGCCTGAGCTAATGGCTGAGCAGTTTCAATTAATATAAGCCTCTGTGTGTTCACTTGGGTCTGAGAGGGTGTGGACTGGGCGGGACACAGGAAAAACTTTCATCTACAAGAGGGTCCATACCATAGCCTTGGTTTATAGTTATGAAGCCTGATTCTTCAGAAACTAAGACCCACTCACAGCCTGCAGTGTCCCTGTGGGAGAGGCTGGGGACTGTCTTACAATCACCCACCATATTTGAGGACCTGGACCGTCAGCTGCTGAGTGAGTGTCTTCCCAGGAAATGCATGAGGTCACTCCCTCCTGGGCAGTGGTATGCTGGGACTAGTTGATGTGGCTGCCCATTTTCAAACCAGGGACGACTCTAAGGGGTGCTCCAACCTCTTATGGAATCAGCTATGGGATTGGCTATGACTTATATGGCAATTATATTCAAATTGAACTTCTCCCCTCTGTCCGGTGCTAATATATCTGAGTAGATACCAGGACCACACCCCAACACCCTTCACAGACACCTTAGTAAGCCTCTTCCAGGAAATACAAATTAAAATGACACCCAAGAGGCATTTTGGAGATTACGAAAGCCCAACTAGGGTTCCAGCCGGTCTGGTGGCATCAGCTCCCATCACCCTGGTTTTCTCTCCACTGAGAGGCACAGGATAAAGGGGAGCCTTATTCCTTACCAGAAGTTGTCACCTGCTGGGTGAGGATGCTGTTGGTTTTGGCTCTAGATTTCACCCTTCCTAGTTCCATGATTCTAAGCAAATCTCTTCTATTTCCTCATTTGTAAAATAGGACTCTGACTTCACTGGCTGTTGAGATCTAGAACACAAGCTACTCACGCACCAGGCACGGCAGTTCTCAGGCACAGCCATTTTGCAAGGTGTCTGAGTGTCTTCTCAACTCCTGTAGGGACCACAAGCTTGCAGGTCTGTAGTCCAGCCTGTGACACTCTGCATTTTTATGCTATGACAGGCGGGTGAGCCTCTGAAACTATGTCTAAAGGGTTGCCCTCCTGCTGCCTCACTTCTCACAGGAAGCTTTCAAAATGAAAGATGCTGTTATTAGCCAAAGTGTCTGAAATTTTCTTATCACTAATTCAGATCATCCAGGAACAGGCCGTTTCCATAAATCAGCCAGCCACAATAGACCTGCCCAGGCACAGCATAATGATGACAATAATGAGCGTGTGTATTTATGCAGTGCCTTTGTTCTGCAAAGCGCCGAACAATCGACAATCATTAACTCATTAATCCTACAGCTATCCCTGAAAGGCAGGCCCAGGCTGGAGCCTCTCCCCTTGAATAGGCAGGGAAATGACATGGGGAGACTGACCTCTGGTTTTGTGCAGAGCTTCTCCGCTCAGGGGCTTTGCAAATAGAACTCACTTGTAACTTTATGAAGTGGGCACTGGTTGCTGTGGTCTGAATATAATCTTACCCAGGAACACGTTGAGGTTTGATTGCCAACTCAGCTGTTAGGAGATGGGACAGGTAGAGGGTCTTACTCCCGGGGGTGAAACCCCAGGAATGGATTAGATCCTTTCTCATATAAATTCTTATTGTCATAGGACTGGATGAGGCTGAGAAAGTGGGTTGTTAGGAAGTGAGTGTTGACATCAAGCTATGCTCTGCCCTAAGTTACTCCAAACTGTGTAAAACAATGTCTTTTCAGAGTGTGCCTTGCCTTGCCAGACTCCATTTTACAGTTTTTGACTCCATTTTGAGGGTGGCTCTGCACCCGCGTGGACATGTACAGTTCCATCTGTCCAGCACCACCCTGCCACACTGATAGGAGAAGAAAGGATGCCACCCTACAAACCCACTGGGGTGAACTGGGGCTATGGAAGCAGATGGGTCTACGGCAGTCATAGCTGGAGAACTCATCAGACACACGAGACTGAGGAAAGAGTGTGACGCCCTCATCTGTACCCTATGAAGAAGTGGACACCCAGCACAGATACGGCCCCAGCCATACCACTGTCATCTGACTGCCGCTGTGTGTCAGGGAATGACAAGCAGAGAACTCCTAACTGTCCCAGGAGCATCAGCTGGACTCCATCTCCATTGTTGCCACATCTGGACATGCCCATCTCTCCATCCATCCATCTATCCATCCATCCACCCACCCATCCATCTACTGGGACCTGGTCCTGCCCTTCACTTCGCCTCACTCCTGCAGCTCAACTCTGACCCAATAGTGGCTTCTTCATCTATGTTTGGGGTTCAGTCCATTTTCTCACCCCCATAGAGACTACTCTGCATTTCTACCAGTTTCTTAGCACTGGAATTTTAGGCCTCTCTGAAGCTCCTTGCCTCTTGAACCCTGTATAGCCCTTCTGTAACTTACATATCAATAACTGATAGATTAGATAGATAGATAGATAGATAGATAGATAGATAGATAGATAGATGCATACATACATACATACATACATACATACATACATACATACATAGACAGACAAATGGATAGAAGTTAGATTGATGATCCTGAATCATCTAGCAAAGAGTAGAATCAGGATCCAAGCCAGGCTGGCTGACTCTCAACCCTTATACCACGGACAGCTGCCCAGATGTGGTACTCATAAGACAACAGAATGCCAGAGGCCAATACTGAAGTCAGAGCTAGAATGGAGGACAACAAGGTGCAGGTCACAGACCAGCCATGTGCAAGAGCTAGTAAGGGAAGATCAGAGTTTCTGACCTCAGAGTGGCCTTTGTCTCCAGGCTCATGCTTCAAGGCTACTGAAGTCACTTAGAACTTAGTCTGGATAAACGTCAATGTCCCCTTGACTCGGGCTGGAGAAGATGAGGAGGGCCTTCGTGGCAATTGGGATGAAGGTGCAATCCAGGTAAAGGCATGAAGAACAGGGACAAACTCACTGTCTACTCCATCTCAAAGGCCCGCCCACTCTGCAATGAATGAATCCAGGCAGCAGCTCGCTCCTCCACCTCCGCTCCCCTTCTTTCTCCATTTAGTTTTTTTTTAAATTTTTTAATTTTTATTTTGATACAGAGTCTCTGTCTCTCCACATAAACTTAAAATCATTCTACCTCAGACTAGGAAGTGTATGCATAACCCTATCAAAGATCTTAAAAGAAATCAAATCCTGCCCCGCCCCTGGTAAAAACCATCCAATGTCTTTCTATGTGAACCCCTTCTCCTGATACACAAGCCCCCATTCTGGCCCACTTCTCCAAAGCGCCTCCACATCCCAAACACACCGATCCTTTTGGACCCTGAAAGACACTTGGCCTGTCACTTCTGTATGCCAGCCAGAGGAAACCCTGGTCCATTCCAGACATTTCAACATTAATTCTCTTCCTGGTCTTACTCTGGCTGACTTGTGCTTGTTAATTTCTCCCTTTGTTTATTTTTTTTTAATTATTAAAACTTAAGCTCCACGCCTGAGCGCTTTATGCATGTTTTGGTAATGATACCGTGCCCTGCCTGGAGAACAGTTGGGTCCCTACATGTAATAACTACCTCACAGAGTGCTTATTATAGGAAACGTGCCCACGATTTACATAAGTCAGATTCTTTCATCCTCCCAATACCCGGAACGGGCTGTTCCCATTATCATCCCCATCTTACAGGTAAGGAAGCTGAGGGAGAGGAGCTGATATAATGTGTCAAAGTCACACACTGGTCAGTGACAGAGCAGGGTCATGGATGTCAACTGCCTAGTCACACGTCACCAAGGTATTCTTCCTGCCTTTGGACTCAGCCCAAACTCCTTAAAATAAGGGGAAAGACTGGTATGGTCCAGCTTCCCAGTTTTGCCTACCATTCCTGATGCATACAGTAGGTACCAACCTTGGGGTTGCATACAGTAGGCACTAGCCTTGGGGTTGCATACAGTAGGTACCAAACTTGGGGTTGCATACAGTAGGTACCAAATTTGGAGTTGCATACAGTAGGTACCAAACTTGGGGTTGCATATAGTAGGTACCAAACTTGGGGTTGCATACAGTGGGTACCAACCTTGGGGTGGTATACAGTAGGTACCAACCTTGGGGTTGTATACAGTAGGTACCAACCTTTGGGAGCCTTCTGGAAGCCCTTGTCTTCTTGTCAGCCATTTGCTTTAGCTGTCCCCTACTTTACCAGGCATCCACTTCCCTGACCCATTCACCCCTCAGGACATCCCCTCAAGCTGTGGGACAAAATAAACCTTATTTCCCAAGTGGCTTTTGTCAGGTATTCTGTCTCAGCAATAAAAAGTGACTAATATGTCACTTAATGTACAATTAAATATATGATAAACTGTTACATACACATTAGTAAATGTATGTGTTTTAATATAATACACATGTTTATATGCACAGTTCTTAGTAAAATTTATAAATATATAAAGTACTCAGTATAAGAAATTAATAGGAAGAAGTGTTCTGGAACATTCCTTTAGTCTTCTAGCACACCATCCACACTCTTGTTTTGGAAACCAGAATATCAGCTTGGCTTGGCGTAAAAGGGAAAAAGTGCAAACCCAGAAAGAAGAGCTCCCAACACTAGATAATTAAAGCAGGCCCCCAGCAGTGAGTGATTCGTCCAATGACTAACACTACGGGCTTTGGCAGCACTGGGTAAGTCCAGGTGAAACAGGTAATTTCCTAATTGTGGGCCTCAGTCTCTCCATCTGTAAACACAGGGTGTTGTCTAAGCCCCCAGGGACTTCCTTGAGCCCAGAGCCCACACAGGTACTAAAATCTAGGTTCAGGTTCAGTCTACCTGAACTCTGCCATGACCGCATGTGCAAGAAGGGGCTGACGCTCAGGCAGATGTGCAGCCAAGCTCCTCTGTGGTCAACACTTTCATTTGCTGGCCTTTTATTGATTGAATGACTCTCTGTCTCTGTCTCTGTCTGTGTCTGTCTGTGTCTGTCTGTCTGTCTGTCTGTCTCTCTCTCTCTCTCTCTCTCTCTCTCTCTCTGTGTGTGTGTGTGTGTGTGTGTGTGTGTGTGTGTGTATTTATGGACAGAAAAATATCACAAAGAAAACAAAGGCACCGCTAATTTCAGCAAATTATGCAGGGGTTTGGGAGTATAATGAAATCCATAAAACACTGCCTGAAAGAACAGCCCTCAACCTTCAATAATTTTTGGTGATAAAACACGAAACAGCAGAGCAGTGACGCCCCTTCATAAACACCAGGTCTGTTAACGCAGCACTCTGACCGCAGAGAGTTCACTGGCACCCCTCACCTGGGAGTCTTACTGACTTAGCCAGGCAGCTGGTACACCTAGGATGCCAGTTTTCACAGCTCTGGTGCCTGTCCCCCATGCCACCATGCCATTGGGGCCACTTCTCGAATTCCTTCTAGTACCTTCTCTCACTGTGTCCTGTGAGTGGGGCAGAAGTAGTAACCCAGACTCTCCTGTTTTACAGCCTCCCGGGAAGCCTGGTGTTTGTCTACAGGGCAGGGCATGGATCCAACACCCGTGAGAGAATATTTTCACAAGTGGCAGAAGACCATGCTCATTCCCAAAGACAGAAGTAGCCAGCAAAGTTGTAGCTTCAGCCATGTTCGGTCAGGATGGGAAACTAAAGGGGGAACCAGAGAGAAGATTAGCCAGGAGCAGTAAGTTTGAGGCGGATGAAAATCTGTCAAAGGACCAAGGTGTCAAGGTGGGAGCCACAGAGAGGGAAAGGCAGGCTCCTTTAGGGGCACGACAAGCCTGACACTATTGCTTATGTGCTATGAGTGTCCCCCAGAACCATGGCCCCTCACCTACGAAACAAGGTTAACCATAGCACCCAACCTGGAGAGTGGCTGAAAAGATGAAACACTACCTGAAGTTGCTGTAAGCACAGGATCCAGCACACAGGAAGCACTCGGTGAGCCGTAGGAGTTGCTGGTCGTGTGGTACGGTCACGCTAAACAAGTACAAAGCAGGGGACGGGGGTAAGGGAGTAAAATATAAAGAGGGAGCGATAACGTCACCTCTCCCTTGGGGGACATGGGGTTAACAAGTCATACCTGCATATGGATAAGGCGGAGGATCAAGGGGCAGGCTCCTGCTGAGTCATAAGCATCTTCTGGACAAGAACTATGGCTGAATCATCTGCCATTCCAGCCCCTGTCATTGGCTTCACACAAAGGCAGCACTCCACTAATGAATGAGAACTTTGCAAGTGGCTGGATTCCCTGCAACAAGGATTTTACCCTCCTTCCTGTCTTCATTCACTTAGTTCCCTTTTATTTCCCATTGACAATTCATCTCTCTTCTTCCAACGGTTCTCGAACTTCTATTGTGTACCACAGTTCTTCTGGAAAACTAGGAGGTGTGGAAGGAAGTCTAGGACAGAGCTGTAATTGAAGCAGCCAAACTTAAACAGTAAGAAATTGAAACATGAAGTATTTATTACACTTGGCCACCTCTCACTGCCTACACCAAACAAGGTCTTTCCCTTGCCCTTGCGAGCCGTGAGTGAAATCTTAAGACGTTTAATCCCATTTTTGTCTTGCTTATTCCCAAACCATCAAGTTCTTAATAAGCATTTGAGAAGGAAGATGTGGGTGCAGTCTATCAGCATAGGAAACAGCTATTTATCTAACCAAGACATCACAACTCAAAACCGTAATGAGAAAGGAAACAGAGCCTACTGCCTGAAGGTCACCTCCATCTGGTTATCACTACCAATGGCTCTTCCCAATCCTTCCACCAGCACATGCTGGTCCAGGAAGACCAAAGACATTTCTATAGGATCTAAGGGAGAGGGCATGAGGTATTCTGGGTTGCCCAGGGATTAGAAAAGAAAATGGAGATTAGCATGGGAGGCACTCCAGTGGGGTATATACATGCACAGACACTCAACAATATGCTCGTGGGTTCTACCCCTGTGGCAGGGATGGGGACAGCAGAACTGGATGAAGGGAGAAGCTGGGTTGTGATGGATTCTCAGTGTAGTTCTCAGCCTAGTCTATAGTGTGCTGTAGAGATGAGACACCTCCGGAGCTGTCCTGAGTTGGTGACTGCAGTAGGGGCTCTTACCATCCCCTACATCAGTGAGTCATGGATGTGGGCTGCCTAGGGAGGGGCGTTACTGGCTCAAGACCTCTCTTAAAAAGGGCAACTTCCAAAGAAAGCAGAAGATGGGAGGGTGCAGCATTTGGGCCAGGGAGGAGCTTCAAGCGGCACCTCTAGAGTTAGAATAGCCAGGAGCTAGCCACCCTTGTTCTTGAGCAATGGGCTAAAACACAGGGGAGCAGCTGAGATGTTGGCCTCTGAGTTCAGACAGGGTTCACACGGAACAGCCACCCCTTATGCTTTCAAGCCCCTCATTAATACAATGGATCTGCTACCGCTAGATCTCACATTTAGCTCATGTCTGGTTGGCTGAAACAGTCATATACCTGACACACTGATACAGTAATCACTCCATCCATCAAAGGCCAAAATGACTTCCTCCAACCTTCCCCAAAGCCTGCTATGTACTCCACCCTAAGCTTTCCCTTGGAGGGCCCAGGACAGAGTGCCCCCCATCCCCCACACCCCCACACCCCTCCCCAAATCTCCAGGGAGTTTGGACTTGAGAGTGGGAAGGATCATCAAAGGAAAGAGTCACCACAGGGGACAGCTGATGCTGAGGTTAAGCTGAGCAGTGCCCAAGGGAAACACACAAAGAGATCCGAGTCTTTCCCAGCCATCCCTCCTCTGTGAGGGTCTCCAAGCACTCTCTCTGTATGTACAAAAATACCTGCAGTCCCTGCATTGCAGAAGGCTAGGTGGAGTCATGGCAGTGAGGGAGAAAGATTTAATGTGGCTAATTAGAAAAGGAGAATGAGGACACAGAGACACAGGAGATTGCACAGACATGAAGGTCTGGCCTTGGCCTTGGTGTAGGGAGGGTCCCAGGCCTGGAGCAGCAGGCAAGGAGAAAGGACCCAAGCCAGGCTTCAGAAGCCAACCCGGGGCAGGGAGAACCCTGCAGGGATCCAGGAGAGACCACCTGCGTGAGCAGCAGGGCCACAGGAATGTAGGCTAGACAACGAGGCCAGTCCTGCAGCCAGGCTGGGTCTGCTGCAAGGCAGGAGGGCTGGAGCAGGTGGAGAAGACAGGAGGTCTCAAACCCTCCAACGCAGAAAAGGGTTAAAAGAGGGGATGAGGCAGGAGGGGTGCTGCAAGGTCACTGAGGAGGGGCCAGGGCCTGCACCAGCACCTTCCCCACCTACCCCATCACAGGAAACAGGACTCAAGGCTCAAGAGCTATCCTCAACAGGGGTTTGAGGTGCAGTATGGCTCACCCCAAACCTCCTGAGATACGCTAATAATCCTGCCCCAAAGCTCTCTCCCCCAGTTCTTAGTTTCTGTTTGCTGGCCTATGCATTCAATTCTTCCACAAATATTTAAGGAACATGACTAGAAGGTTCTTAGCTGGCTAGGAAGGAGGCTGAGCTGCAGGATTACACTTCTTCCAAGGACAGAAAGTAGGGAAACATGGAGTCCAGACTCTTGGAACCCAAAATTTAGTTTCAGCTCTCTCTGGCTATATGAGCATGATTGGGCAAGTCATGAGTCCAGTGATTCCATCTCACTTTCTTTATCTGAACAATGGAGGTGCTTGGAGACAGGGATATTGAGTGATGAAGAGGGAACAGTGGCCAAGGTAAGGCCTCTTCAGAACATCAGGGCTGCCAGGTAGGACATATCAACAATGTGTCCTCGATGTGTAGATGCTTTGTGGACATTCTTGTGTCCTCGATGTGTACATGCTTTGCGGATATTCTCTTGAACCTCACAACCACCCACAAGGTGGGAAGCACCCGTTCTGTGTCTGTATGTAGTCCAACAGAAGTGGGAAAGAGCCTTGCCTAACACCTGGTACAGACTTGGTCCAATGAGGCTGATGTAGAGTTGACTCAGTCTCACCACACAGATTTGTTTATCATGTGCTCAATATTGTCCTAGGTCAGCGGTTCTCAACCAGAGGTGACTTTGCTTCATACCTAGAAGACATTTACCAATGTCTAAAGACATTGGTGATTGTTACAGATTGTCAAGACACAAGAGGAGAGGGGTACTATATTCTAAGAGGTAGAAGTCAAGGGTGCTGCTCACTTAGCACAAACAACAGCGTCACAACAAAGAATTATCCAGTCCCAAATGTCAGTAGTACAGGCTTCTAACAGCAATGTACCAACAGACCTGGTCTCATTCCAGGACAAGAGACAGACAATGAACAAATATTTGCAGGTCCACTAACGAGAAGGTACTTAGAAGAAATAACTAAGAAAGAGTGGTGGGGTCATCAGAGACTCCAAAGAGGAGAGACTGGAGGAATGTGAGAGGAGAATATGTGGGTGTCCCCTGTGTGGGACAGAGGCCCTGGGGTGGGGTGCACAAGGCATCCTCAGGTGTGGCAGGAGGGCCGTATAATGGGAACATGTTGAGAGATGAAGTTAGAGGGTTACTATGACAACCTGGCTAGTCGTATCAACTGCTTAGGACTCCCCAAGGGCACAGGTTATTCCCAGTATCCAAATTCTTGGTGCCACACATTTTCTGGAACCAAGCTGAAGAAGATGCCAAGCTGAAGTGCACTTTGGCTCAAGGGAGGCAGTTTCCTGTATTATGAAATTTACATGAGACAAATTGTCCCTGCCTTGTTTTGGTTTGGGGCAGGAAGTGAATTTTGATGTGCTGGCACTTTCACTTTGTGATTGATAGTTGCCTTTCATGCATTTGAGAAGAGAGTGTATGATGACACATACCATGGAAGATGGAGATGCATGACACAAACTGGTCCTGAGTACAATGTCAGCACTGTCCTCAGCCCCTAATGAGAAGACAGATGAGTCCATTGGTCCAAAAGAAGATATGAAGATCACCACAGGGCAGATGTAGGAGAGGCGGGGACGAATCAAACACAGATTGGAGTAGTGAAGGAACTCAAGACGTCTGTCTAATAACATAAGGTAGAAAGCATCAATTGTCTCCAGGTAACAAAGAGCTATGAAGCAGACAAGATGACTTCACATAAGGTGAACAGCTCCCATCCACGTGCTAGTTACAATCAGCAGTGTCAAGAAGTCTGAGGTCCTATCTGAACTTAGTGAAAAGAAGTTCTGTGTTCAATTATTTATGTCTGCCATGTGGGAGACAGATCAAGCATCTCAGCCATCTAAGCTTGTGGAGACCAAGTAGAGGGAAATGTACTTTTAAGAGTGAATTGTGTCCTTCCTCTGAAGAAGTGACATGACTACACACACACACACACACACACACACACACAGTGTTTCACTGTCAGTGTGAAAATGGAGGAGCAGCTGAAAATTCATAAGCCACCTTGAATGAACATCTGTTTACTCCCTGAGTGCTAGGAATATTGAGAGAAGGAAAAGCGGAGTATGGTGATGTACACCTGTAATCCCAGAACTCCCTTGAAAGGATCACCGATTCAAGGCAAGCCTGGGCTACACTGAGATGCTCTGCCTCAAGAGAAGACTTAAAAGCAAGAAATACTCTGCTACTAACCCAGTAACATAAGGAACAGCCAGGCATTGCTGCTCAACACCGAAGGGAATGGCTCAGAAGCAGGACCAGCTCTGGCCTCCAGGTCAGAATCCCTGTCCCCACCCCTCCCACCTCCCTACCCCAGTACCTGCTGCCCAGAGCATCCCAGGCAACAGAGCAGTAGAAGCTCACCCTAGACATGCCTTTGCCAGCCAAATCCCTCCTTCCAGAGTCTTCTTACCCCTACCTAGCCCTAGCCATGGGGTCAGGCAGACTTCCTACATCTCCTTCTTCAGGGCAGTGTAAGTGCCTTCCTAACGGAAGTCACGTGGAGATGGGGTTTCATCTAATCTGATATAGTCAGGCTCCAGGATCCTCCCTCCTGCTTGTTAGTCAAGCTGAGATCTCAGGATCCAGAAAGGGATGGGGCTGTTTTAGTAACACCACCAAGAATAGGGGGATGTGCGGCGATTTGAGTACAAGCTGTGGTTTAAACTACAGGCAAAGGAAAAGGAGGGGAGGAGGCATTTCCGGTTTAATAAGCTGATCACAATCTGAGGGTTGTCATATTGGAAGAGGAATCTCCCCTTCTCGGCCAGTATGGAGAGTCAAGAGTCGATACAGGGTCCACCTGCTTTTGAAAAGAATAAAAGTCCTTTTATGAAAGAGCCGAAGCGATGCTTCGCAGCGCCAGCTGCAGTCCCTAAAGAATACCATTCCCAAGACCCAAGCTGAGCAGCCCTGCCACACTGCCCACCCCAGAGCCTGGCTGCAAAGCCTTCTGTACTCCCCTCGATGTCTATGACAGAGACCTTACTTCTGCTTTAATTCTAATTTTAATTTTTTTTGGAGAAATGGATAAGAAAAGGGAAGGAGTACCAGAAAAAAAATCACATGTTCCTAATCTCATGTGCAGAAATGGCCAGGCACAAGGATCACACTCGCATGTCCAATACTCCTGATTAAGTATCTACCATGTGCAAGGCCTTTGTCCCTAAGGCTGGGGGTAACTTGGTGACTGTGAAAACGGGCAGGGAAGGAGCTACATGGAGACTTCAGGAGAGGTGAAAGAAGTTCTGGTGGGCACGCCCATAGCAAGCTTCTGGGAGTCTGTGTAGGACATCACAAGGGTATCCAGGCATAACTGTGTGAGAGTCATGAACTGTCAGGTATGGACCAGAGGCAATGGCATTTGAGGGATTCGGGTCCATGCATCCTGTGTTTATATTCTCTTGATGAGGACTGGGGGAGCCACTTCCACAGTCCCTGGAATGACGAAGGTCAAGGGGGAAACAGCACTTGCCAAAGGTATGCTCTTAAACATTTTCACATTAACTCTTCCCACGGTCTCCCAGTGTTCAGAGCCTCCTGTTTTATAGAGAAATAGAGACTCAAGTTTGCATGGCCATCAAGTGATAGAGGCAGAACTGAGCCCAGGGTAATCTAACATCACTTTTATGTTTGTTATCACACCTCACCTTCTGCTAGCACTATGAGGCACCGTCAAGACGTCCCTACTCAAAGCACACCACTAATTTGCACAGTCAAATGTATTGCCTTTTAATTCCTAAAAGTAAGGTTTAGCAGAGAGCCCAGAGCAAAACAGAAACTGGGGGGAAAATTAGTGTACAGAAGAATTTGCTCTGTGGTGAAGATGGGACGAAATGGGGCTGGAGAGATGGCTCCGAGATCAAGATGACCTGTTTCTCTTTCAGAGGACGCGGGAGTTCAGTTCTTAGCACTTACAACCAGCTGTAACCCCAGCTCCAAAAAAGGGTTCGGGAATATGAATGAGAAATTTACAAAATGGGGAGAGAAAATAGTTAAAAGTACCTCAAATCTACCAGTTATGGAAGACACAAAATGAAGTCCACCATGGGATTCCATATTCTATTAAATGGGCTGGGAAGACCAGAATGCAATCATAAACACTAAGTACACATAAACTTTAACAAACTCAATGCTGGGTGTGGAGCAGAGAGAGACACTTGCATGAGTCACAAGGGGACAAATGGAAGGCTCTGCACGTCAGCACTGAGGTCTGTGGTGGTGGGGAACTGGGGGTCACTAAGGATGGACAGATACAAAATATGGTGGTAGCTGCTGACTGTGTGATAGTCATCAGATCTGTTTGCCAGTGGGTTGCAATGTTTCCTCCTGTTAGACTCCAACATGGGAAGTTGGGAATGGCTGTGGGATCTATTTTAGACCCTTTGGACAGAAGGATTCAGAAATCTTTATACCATTTGCCCCCTTCTGGGCAGAGACTGTATGGGCAATTATCACTTCCCCCTCTCTTAGCCATGATGACAGCGGAGGCTCCGAGAGCCCCCATCTCTCAAGCATAGACCTTATTGAACCAATGGACATGCCATGTGGTCAAGCAGCAATCTCCATGGTTTCCAACTGTTAGGAATGTGGTGGTGTTACTGCATGTAACTTCACTGACCTTGACTGGTTCAACTGTACACTTTTTAGAAATTGATAAGCTAGTAACGTGGGTAAAAGTAGGACAAGCTCCTTTTTGCAGTATCATTTCTAAAAATCAACACATACACGGACACACACACACTGTGTGTTTTATGAAGATCTATACATGCTCAAGAACATGTCTTAAAAGCTGTGAATGGGTGGAGAGGAGATTACAGGTGAGGAGAACACCACTAAAAACTAATCTGAGTGAGACTGCACACTAATGGCAGTGAAGTGACCATGAACTTATGACGGTGAATAGCTCAATTGTCTGTTGTATCTGAGACCCGTAGAGAAAAGGAGAGAAGAAAAGTGTAGGAGGCCTCTATTCCATTGCATTTGAAATCCTCCATGTGAATCGACCTCTGCAAGCATCTAGCTTCCTCTTCACCACTAGGTTGTACCTGACCCCAATAGGTGTTCACACCACGGCCTCCAGGTGATCACACCTCCTCAGAATGAAAGGACAGATTACATCCAGCACAGCTCCCAGAGGTCCCTACTATATTGAGACCTAAAGGAAGGTGCTTTTTAGAAAGGGGTACAAGGTGCCCTGGAGAGATGGCTCAGTGGTTAAGAGCACAGGCTGCTCTTCCAGAGGACCTGAGTTTGATTCCCAGCACCCACATGGCAGCTCTCGACCATCTGTAAAATTCCAGGGGATCTGACACCTTCTTCCAGTTTCTGCAGGCACTGCACACACATAACATAGACATACATGTAGGCAAAACACCCATGCACATAAAAATGATAAAAAAAAAATTAAGAGTGCACAAGACAGCAGGAAGGCAGAGAGGGAGGGGAGGGACGAGAAACTCCAGGGAGGTGGCTCTAGTGGTCTGTGTCCCCACTGGGAGGGGTCAGCCTGTTCAGACCCACCACAGGAAGGGAGGTAGCCCCTCGAGGAGTGGTCCAGGCCACACTCGTGTATTTGCTGTTGGGCTCTGGAAAAGCTGTCATGGAAATCTGTTCCTTAGCCCCATGACAGCAACACTGTGAAAGACAGGAGTGTGCGTTGTTGTTTACTCTTGGGCCCACCACCCAGCTCCCAAACAATACACAGAGGCTGTTCTTACTTGTGAATGCTCGGCCTTAGCTTGGCTTGTTTCTTTCCAGCTTTACTTATCTATTTTACCTCTGAGCTTTTCTGTTCTCTTCTGTAAATCTCACTCTTACTCTGCGGCTGGCTGTGTAGCTGGGTGGCTGGCCCCTGGAGTCCCCCTCCTCCCTCTCTTGCTCCTTCTCCTTCACTCCTCCATCTCTCTTCTTCCTCCTCCCAGATTTCTCCTTTATATTTTCTCTCTGCCTGCCAGCCCCGCCCATCCTTTCTCCTGCCTTGCTATTGAATGTTCAGCTCTTTATTAGACCATCAGGTGTTTTAGACAGGCACAGTAACACAGCTTCACAGAGTTGAACAAATGCAGCATAAACAAAAGTAACACACTTAAAATAATATTCCCCAACGAGTGTGAGAGACAGGGAAGTTCATCAGGGGGCTCCCCAGCACCGTTTTCATCCCACCATCCCGGGAA
This sequence comes from Peromyscus aztecus, assembly GCA_902168405.1. Taxonomy (NCBI): domain Eukaryota; kingdom Metazoa; phylum Chordata; class Mammalia; order Rodentia; family Cricetidae; genus Peromyscus; species Peromyscus aztecus. Next base: position 29,948 of record CABHPQ010169604.1, read on the forward strand.
GGTATACCTTGCTACATTGGCTCTATGGAGGCAGGAAGTATGAATCACTTGACACAGTATCTCTAGCAGTCCTCAGTTTATTTAATGAATAAAATGAGAATTGAGTGAATTAATTAACAAATTACATTTTGTTTTAATGGTCTCCATGTCCCCCACCCTTGGTATCAAGTTAATTCTGAGAATGAGCTCTTACTCTCCACATCTGGTGCTGTGTGAGCTTATACTCCATGTCTAGCACAGTGTGAGCTTACTCTCCATGTCTAGCCCTGTGTGAGCTTACTCTCCATGTCTAGCCCTGTGTGAGCACTCAGTAGAAGCTTATAAATATTTTTATGGGCTACTTACTTATTTGGAACTATTTACATGCATTTCTTTCAGCTACAACTCTTTGAGTACATTTATCTTATTTGAGGCAGCCTTCTTGAATGTAAATAAGGAATTTCAATGATCAAACACGTGAACATTTGTACAAGGCTCTTTGATATTCATGATCAAGATTAATCTTCATATCAGCCTTCTCTTACTATGCTCTTTATGTAGATAAGTAAGACAAATCATGAAAGCATACACTATCAACTCACAGGTTTTAGAATTTGAGCTAGTAACCGTGGAGCCAGTAGGCCACCATTGGCTACTGTGTGGTCCCACATTCAGATTAGGACCATTGCTGGACCACAGAGCAATGGTCCTTTGTGTAAAAGGCTGTTGGGGAACTGGATGTCAATGGGATTTCCAAGTGTCATTCAAATAGCACTTAATAACTGCAATGAATTACAACCGTGAGATCTCGGAATCACTGGCTCTAACCAAACGATGCAAATGAAGGTCTCTAATTCTGAGGCTACCAGACATGATACAGTAAATGAATGGCAGGCAGCATCTTCAGGTGTTCCCGACAAACACACTCCACTTTATTATCACCACGAGGAAGTCATCAGCCTAACACAGACTGTGAGACATTCTTTAACAGACCTGGGTTGCTTGCCTTCAAACCAGTCAGCTACGTAAACATAAAAAGGCAAGGGGCTACCCTGGATTACAAGAGACTAGAGGGCCTTGGAGATCAAAGGAGATGTATTGGCTTAGATTCTCTAAGAAGTAGAAATCAGTCCTGTGACATGTGAGGAAAATCGAATAAGGACTCCAAAGCAGCTGGTATTGATGAACTCCTGTTCACTGTCCTCGGTCACGTCACTGTTAAATCTCTTGGTTGTAATAACAGTCTTGGGGTAAGAGTTGTCCATATTCCCATGCAGTACAGCTAGAGCATTTGGGATGATGGATGAAAATGTTATAATTTATTTTATGTGTTTGGATGTTTCGCCTGCGTGGATGTCTGTGTACCACATACATGCCTGGTGCCTGCTGAGGCCAGAAGAGGGTGATGGATACCCTAGAACTGGAGTTATAAACAGTTGTGAGCTGACATATGAGTGCTAGGAATCTAATGTGGATCCTCAGGAAGAGTAGCAAGTGCTCTTAACCCCCCGAGACACGAGACACCTCTCCAGCCCCTGAAACTTAGTTTTAAATTATGCAGCAGAAGAAAAATGTGGAGAGGGTATAGAAGTGAGGGAGAGAACATGCTGATGTGAAAAAACAAGCTCTCAGTGGAGAAGCCAAGGGTAAGGGTGTGTAGGTATTAGTTCATGTAAGGCGAGGCCCTCTCCCTGTATTCCTGCCATAATGTCCCCTTCCTACCCAAAAGGCATGATTAGTAATTCAGATGAAGAGGCTTATTTCCTTTTTGCTCATAAAAATACATATATTTTCTGTTGATAGAGTACTCAATACAGACTATAAAATTGTCCATTTTCCACTCAATTTTCATTTTCATAGGAAAACACATTTGCTAAATATCCCAATTAGGTGCTGAAGAAAAGACCATGCTCTACTCTTAAAAGTTGTATTTTTACTCACTTGGTTGCTGGCTAAGGGGAGAAGAGAGGTGGCAGCTCCCAGGACAGAGTGCCGCCCACTGCTCCCCAGCAGGCATGACTAATCAATCTTGGAACACATTTTCCCTTAGCCTAGGCCTTTTCTACATCCTTAACCTGTACACTATAGAGTCGTTTCCTGGTGTTTGGGTTTTTCCTTTTCTTAAGGCATTAGGCAAAGTGAAGAATGTTCTCTCTTTCATTCCCAGGAGACTCATTATAGCCACAGATTTTTACTGCAGGACGCTTGAATTCTCAAGGTTCCTGATTTCCTTCCTCAATAATTCATTCAACAAGCTGCCTACTGTGTACAGTTACTCTAGGGTGCCAAGCACTGAAAGATACTAGGGGGAAAATCTCAAACAGGGACACAAGGCAGGGAGTGGCCATCTTATTCAACGGGGAAGGGGAAAGCTTCAAAGAGGAGGCAGCACATTCTCAGAAGCTTCCAACACAGCAAGTAAGTTTTGAAAGCAGCTCACAGCAGCCATGTTGTGAGGGATGTGTGGTGTGTTCTCATCATGGGATATTCCTGTTCTGGCTTCCCCAGCTTCCATGGGCACCTGAGTTGGTTGTTACAGGGTCCTGGTGTGCAGCAGTTGTTGGCTTCTGGACACCCAGCTGTGGGTACAGTCAGGCCTCTCACCTGTGATGCTTCCATTGCTGGCTATTTACTGCAGAAGGTAAGAGAGGCCCATTATCTGTGTGATCCCTGCAATGGCAAGCTGGGATCACTCAAGGTTTCTCTCTCCTAATGCCCCAAATCCCATCCCGTCATGGAGATGACAGTGTAGGGCTGGGCAAGGCACACAGAAAACTGGCATTTACAGAGCAGCTGCCTCTCTCCAGGTCGGTGGGCATTTCTAACAGCTCATCCAGTCTGCAGAAACCTTAGGAGGCAGGGGGTGACGTGTGGTGCTGTTGAGAACAGTAGCCAGCTCCCAGCAGGCACGGAATGAGTGTGAGCCATTGTTGAGCAAGGCTGGTACCACCAAAATATAATGTTCATTTTTATGCTTTTCAGAAAACACAAGATACCCTGTAGCTGAGTTAGGATCAAAGCCTGATACACTTATGAATTAGGTAGAGAGAAGAGAAGAGAATTTAAAATTGGGGTTCTACATTTTTTTGCTCTGTTTTCTATGTACATGATCTTTTGAGACCTTCAGAGCCTCCAGGGAATTGATGGTTTTCTTATTTTACAGACAGACCAACAGAAGGCTCAGAGAATTTTCTCACCATCTCCACTCCAGCAGGAACAATCACAACCTGGGAATACTTCATTTCGTATCTGGCTGGGCAAACATATCATATTTACTGTGTTATTTTTATCATAACAGTCCTTTGATGTGAGCCTTCCCATAACCATCATCACTGAGAAGCCATTAAACCTAAGAAAGGTCAGATAACCTGGCGCTATGGTTTGGACATGGAATGTCTCCCAAGTTCTAGGGAAAGGGTTGGTCTCCAGCTCATGGCACTAGGGGGCGGTGGCAGACCCTCAAGAGGTCAGCAGAGCTGAAGGAGTGTGCTCACTGGGAATGTTCCCTTGAAGGACATGCCATGGTCCTGTCTTCCTTCCTCTTTGCTTCCTGGCTGCCAAGAGGTAAGAAGTGCTGCTTCACCATGTGACAGAGACCCAAAGCGATGGAGCCAGGTGACTATGGGCTGAAATTATGAAATTATAAACCAAAACAAGCCCTTCTTATTTTAGGTCTGTTTTGTCCTGGTGACAGAAATCTGAGTAATAGACATTCAGTAGGTATTGGTTCTGCGATTCTAACTCAGGTCCATCTGATTCTAAGCCCATGTTCAGAATTGAGATCTGTCTGTTACTGCAGCATAACCCAAAGTCTCAGGGTTTTTGTTGCTAAAGCAACTTGGGGAGGAAAGGGTTTATTTGGCTTACACTTCCACACCACTGTTCATCATTTAAAGAGGTCAGGACAGGAACTCCAACAAAGGCAGGAGCTGATGCAGTGGCCATGAAGAGTGCTGCTTACTGGCTTGCTCCTCATGGCTTGTTCAGCTGGCTTTCTCATAGAACCCAGGACCACCAGCCTAGGGACTGTCCCCACCCACAGTAGCCTGGGCCCTCCTCCATCGATCGCTAATTAAGAAAATGCTCTACAGTCTTACCTAAAGCCTGATCTTATGAAGCTGTGATGGCTATTCTTGGTTGTCAACTTGACTATATTTGCAATGAACTACAATCTAGAAATGAAGGGCACACTTACGATCCAGATCTTGAGGCTGGAAGACACACTCCTTTAATCCAGACCTTGAGGCTGGAAGACACACCTTTAATCCAGACCTTGAGGCTGGAAGGCACACCTTTAATCCAGACCTTGAGGCTGGAAGGCACACCTTTAATCTGAGCCACACCTTCTGCTAGAAGCCTAGATAAGGACAATGAAAGAAGAGTTTGTTCTCTGCCTGCTTGCCCCTCACCTTGCCAGCACATCCCTTCCTTCACGGGCATTGGAGCCTACTTCTTGGTGATTCCAGCACACACAGAAGACCCGCTGAGACACACAGTCTTGTGGGACTGAGCAGCTACTAAATTCTTGGACTTTCCATTCACAGCTAGCCATTGTTGGATTAGTTGGACTGCAGCCTGTAAGTCATTCCAATAAATTCTCCCCTCTCTATATATAGACATTATAGAATTGATCTCTCTCTGAGATATTCATTATAGAATGAATCTTTCTCTATACGTAATGTATATATGTAGAATGAGTGTATATATTCATTCTATAAGTTCTGTGACTCTAGAGGAACCTGACTAACACAGAGGCATTTTCTCACTTGGGTTCCCTCCTCTCTGATGACTCTAGCTTCTGTGAAGCTGACATAAAATCAGCCAGCACAACTGACCCCTAGTCTTTTAAAATTCAAACACTGAAAAGTTCAAAGTCCCTTTAAAATATCCAGTATCTCTCTAAAAGTCCAAAGTCTTTAAAAAATTCCAAGTCTCTCTAAAGTGGACACCTGAAAAATCAAATAAGAAATACTTTTTTTTATCCCAAGAGGGGAGAACCAGGCACAGTCATAATCGACCCCAAGTGAACCAAACTCCAACAGTATAAATAACCCAGCATCCAATGTCTGGGATTCACTAAGGATCTATGGGCTGCTCCAAAGGCTCTGGGCTACTTTTTCAGCTCCACCCTCTGCAGCACACACAGCTTGTCTTCTAGGCTCAGGATGGCTCCACTCCACCACCACTGCTCTTGGTGGTGGTCATGGTAACAGCATCTTATGGTACCAGCATCTCAAAAATGCTGGGGTTTCCTGACTCAACTGAGATGCTTTTCATCAATGGCCTCTCTCAGTGCCAAGCCTCAGCTGCTCTCCATGGCCTCTTCATGTCTTCTAACCCAGTACCACCTGGGACACTCTTACACATGACCACGTTTGGCTGCCAGCGTGAGGTACAACCCTGGCTACCTCTGGAACACAGCTTCTGTGTGCTGCCTCTGAAGAAACACGTCCCAGATGTCACCTCAGTGATAACGGTCTCTTCTTAATTACTGATAGTTTCTCAGCTCCAGCCAACCAGCATCGATTGTAAAGCGACAGCTTTATTAAAGTAGTGTTGGTCTCCTGTTAACCACATCTGATTCTTCAGTCCCAGCTCACCAGAACCACAGATCCTTAGTTCAAAATATCAAAACGGTCAACAGACTTTTGCTTTCCTCTGAAACTTCACAAGCCAGGCCTCCATTGTCTACACTGCTCTCAGCATTATCCTATAATCTTCCAAGTTCTCACTTTTACTCAGCAAGTTTTGAACAGTCAATGGCTTTTCTAGCCCAAAGTTCCAAAGTCCTTCCATAATCCTCCCAAAAACACATGGTTAAGTCTATCAAAACAATATCCCACTATCCTGCCACCAATTTCTTTCTTTCTTTCTTTCTTTTTTTTTTTTTTTTTTGGTTTTTTGGAAACAGTGTTTCTCTGTGTAGTTTTGGTGCCTGACCTGGATCTCCCTCTGTAGACCAGGCTGGCCTCGAACTCACAGAGATCAGCCTGGCTCTGCCTCCCGAGTGCTGGGATTAAAGGCATGTGCCACCGCCGCCCAGCCCTGGTACCAATTTCTGTCTCAGGGTTATCACTGTTATGATGAGACGCCATGACCAAAGCAACTTGGGAAGGAAAGGGTTTATTTGGTTTACACTTCCACATCACTCTTCATTATTGGAGGAAGTCAGGACAGGAACTCCACTGGGGTAGGAGCCTGGAGGCAGGAGCTGAAGCAGAGGCCATGGAGGGAAGCTGCTTACTGGCTTACTCCTCTCGAGTTACTCAACCTGCTTTCTTATAGAACCCAGGACCACCAGCTCAGGGATGGCACCACCCACCATGGGTCGGGTCCTCCCACATCAATCACTAATTCAGAAAATGCCTTATAGCCGGATCTTATGGAGGCCTTTTTTCAGTTGAGGTTTCCTCCTTTCTGATGACTCTAGCTTGTGTCAAGTTGCCGTAAAACCAGCCAGCACAGCCAGCTTGCCCTGACTGGCGGTTGCCTGACCCTTGGGTGAGCTCTATGGAAAGGAGAACGGTTATATTCTCACTTTACAGATGAGAAGCTAAAGCACAGAAGAGTTAGACAACTTGCCAGAGATCACAACACTCATGAAGGGTGGAACCAACTGTGAACCTCGAGAAAGGAGACCCCAGAACCCTTTCATTCAACCAGTACTCACGTGAGTGTGTGTGTGTGTGTGTGTGTGTGTGTGTGTGGTCTTCCTCAATCACTTTCCACCTGATGGATTAAGGCGTGGTCTCTAGCTGAACCCAGAGCTTGCCCACAAGGCTAGCCAGACTAGCCAGCTTCCTCGAGAGATTTCCTGTCTCTGCCTCCTTAGTGCTGGGGTTGCAGTTGACCGCTGCACCCGCCTGACTGGGTTCTTGAAATCCCAGCTCCAGCCCTCAAGTTTGCACGATAAGTGCTGTACTGTTAAGCGATCTGTCCAGCCTAGCAGTTGTGGTTTTTTTTATTTAATTTAATAAACTTTCTTTTTATTTTACGTTCCGAGCACAGTTTCCCCTTCCTCCTCTTCTTCCATTCCCCCCCCACTTCCATCTATCCTCTCCCCATCCACTCCTCCTCTGTCTCCATTCAGAAAGGGGCAGGCCTCCCATGGACTTGAACAAAGCATGGCACATCAAGTTCAGGTAGGACCAAGCTCTTTCCCCTGCATCAAGGCTAGGCAAGGTAATCCAGCATGGGGAACGGATTCCCAAAGGCCAGCTAAGCCCTGATCTCACTGCTAGGAGCCTTACAAACAGACCAAGCTGCACAACTGTCACACACATGCAGAGAGCCTAGGTCGGTCCCATTCAGGCTCCCTAACTGTTGGTCCAGAGTCCATGTGCTCCCAGGAGCTCAGGTCAGCTGTCTCTGTGGGCTCCTGCATCATGGCCTTGAGGCCTCTAGCTCATACAATCCCTCCTCCTTGTCTTTAGGAGGACCCCCAGAGTTCAGCCCAGTGCTTGGCTGTGGATCTCCATATCTCCTTCCATCAGTTACTGGATAAAGGCTCTGTGATGACAATTAGGGTATTCACCAACCTGATTACAGTAGATAGCCAGGTCAGGCACCCTCTCCACTATTGCTAGGAGTCTTAGCTGTGGACATCCTTGTGGATTCCTGGGAGCAGTCGTATTTTTAATGTCAGTGTACCATCTGATTTGTACCAGCAACCTCAGCAAACACTGTGATTGATACTGAGAAGCATCCTCCCAGAGTTCACTGGGGCTTCTTCAGGTAAGTAGGCATTATTCCTTAGATATCCCTTAGCTCGAAGGCAGCAGGGAGAAGGGTCGCATGCCCCTTCTCCCTATCCTTTTAAGAGGTCACTACAATGGCAGGAAGGAGCTCCTCCTTTGGGCTCTATAGCCCAAGGTCATGGGCGGAGCAAATGCCACTAGCTCCCTGACAACTGGGAGCAACTGCTGTGGTATCACCAAGCTCTGCAGGGGAATCACATGAATAAAACTTCAAGCCCCCGCTGTAAGAAAGCCCTGACTTGGGAGCTGCCTGTTACTGCGGCATCAACTAGCTTATCCTGACCAACAGTCATCAGATCTTCATGTCAACTGAACGATGACAATGTTGTTAATATCACTTCACAGACAAGACTGGAGCAGAGAAGAGTCAACAGCTGGCCAAAGACTACAGAGCTCATGAAGGATAAAGACAACTGTGGACCTCATGAACAGGTACTGCAGAGTCTTTCCTCTTATCATGAATTCTATATTTCCTCACCCACATTTTTTAACCACATCAGAAATACTAATGCATAAATATCAAGGTCAACAAACTTCTCTGTGTACCTTACTCAATGTTTATAGAATAAGAGAATCATAACAATGTATTGTTAAAGAAACACCAAAATTGCTTGCTTTAAAAAGGGAAACCCAGCTTAGTTTCAGCTTACAAGGTAATTAAAAGTGAAAGTGGTTCATAACCGGGGGACTGTTCTCTAGGTAGTCAGTCGCTTGAATGATGGGAGTCACTTAAACACTCAGCTGCTCTTTCTTACCCAGGTCATTAGAGTCCACACTAAAGAGTGAGAGATAATTAATAGCATAAAGGGTGCTATTCCCCCTCCCAAAGTGTATGCTTTCTTTCTAGTAAAAAATGCTTCTGGAGCTAGGGAGATGATGGTTCAGCAGGTCACCAAGCCTGACAACCTGAATTCGGTCCCCAGACCCCACATGGTGGAAAGAACCTACTAGTATAGGTTACCTCTGACACACATGCGCACCACCCCCCCACACACACACACTGTGGCATGAGAGCGCTCTGCACACCCAAATAAACAAATTAAATCTTTTTCTTTGACTTATCCACTGTTTTCTTCCTAAATCAAAGCAGATCCTTAATGAGTTAATCCAACGTTTGAGTCAAAACGGAGTCTTTGGAAACTATGTTGTGAACTTGAAAGTCTCTCTCGGTCCCCTTGTCGCTGTCCTCTGCTGCGTGTGGTCCATCATAATTACTGCTTGTGGTAATTGGGGACATTTGGGGAAGTGGTTCTTTCAAAACCAATTAATGAGCACTCACAGGAATAGGGCAGGTCTGAAGGTCAGCCCCAAAGCCACAAGGGGAGACCTGTGCTAGTTCAACCTGGGGATGCAGACACTCTGGCAGGCCTGGCGATATGCCGCCTCTCTCTAGAACAAAGGTTCCGAGCCTCTCGAAAGTCAGTGGCACTGAAAGCGGAAGGCAGGTTAGTCATGGCGCAGAGAGCGTGCTTTGGAGCTGGGTACTTGGATGAAAACCCAACTTCTCCTACTAGCTTGGAGATTTGTGGACAGACCAGACTCAAGCCTCCGTTCCTCATATGAGATGGGTGTGGACATGATGTCTACCTGTTATTTGAACAGTCAAAAGATGAGGCACACGCAAAAAGCCTAGGATAACACTCAGCGCCAAGTAGCTATCATTTTATAGTTAGCACTAAAGAACGTGACTCCCCTCTTCTAGTGTATCCTGGCTTTATGGGGGACACCCACTTCTATTAACACCCCTGACATTTATTTTTTATTTTATGTGTATGGGTGTTTTACTTGCATGTATGTTCATGTACTACATGTGACCTTGGTGCCTGTAGAGGCCAGAAGAGGTTGTTGGATCTCCTGGAACAGGAATTCCAGATGATTGTGAGCATCATGTGGGTACTGGAAATCGAACACAGGCCTTCTGGAAGAGCAGCGAGTGCTCTTAACCTCTGATCCTTCTCTCCAGCATGCCCCCCTCATTTCTTTACACCTCATTTACTATTTCCCCGGAGAGGTGGGGTGACTCATCTGGTTCCTGAATTTGGGAGGAAGAGCTAGGCAGGCACAGCTCAGTCCTTCCCTTACATCCTCCTTGGGAACCCCATCATGGTCACAGTTTCCAGGGCAGGTGCTGCAGTTTTATGAAAGCCAAGAATAGATACTTACACCAACCAGCTCCATCACAGGCTGCAGTATTGGGAAGACACTTGTGTACACCTAGCTACTGCTGTAACGGAAAGACTACAGAGCATGTGGGTCATATATAACAAATACATGTCTCCTAGACCTCCAGGCTCTGAAGTCCCAGCTCAACATGCCAGCAGACTTGGGGTCTGGTGAGATGCTCTTCCTTGTGCACAGACAGCTCTTCTCAGAGTGCCCCATGTAGAGCACATGACAAGGTCCTCTTGAGGTCTCCTTCATCAAGGTAACCCATCTCATTCATGAGGACACCACTTTCATGACTTGATACCTTTCATAGGCCTCACTTGGAGAAAAACCCAGTAGTGTAGGATTTTGAGTTGGGGAAAGATAAACAGTCAATCTATATGAATTTATAGTTTCCGGAATCTACAGCAGCTGCATCCCCCCAACTGGTCCTTACTGGTGATAACAGTAAGATTAACAGAGAGATGCACTGCTCTCCATCTGCCTGCTACCTTATCTACTCCAGAACCAGTGTAGGGAAGAAACTGCTGTTGACCCAGCTCTCTCAGATCTCAATGGCAGTCACTGCAGGCTTTCTGGAAGGCATTCAAGGCCCTTTGTGAGCAGGATGGTTGAGGAATTTAGCCTTGGGATACAATCAACTACATATAGCGTTATACTGCAAGGTAATCCACCCCAGAGCTCTTCTTATTATCAATAATAAAAATATTTCTTTTATCAATAAGAAAAACAATGATGAATCTAAATGTCCAATAGAGTTAACCATAAGATTGAACATCACTTATCCATGTTTAGTAATGCCATCAAAGAATGTGACAACACATGATGATACTCATGATCTAGTTGGGGAAAAAAGGAGACAGAGCGTTGTGTGCAGTATGAGTCTGTTTGGGGGAAAATGTCTTAAATGCAAAAAAAAAAAAAAAAACTCAGAAGGATACTTCAAATTTTTAACCTTTTAAAACATCTCTTGATAGTGGGTCATGTATATTTTTTCTTTTATTACTTATGTAAATACTCTAAATTTTTCTCTCATGTGAAAGTGTATAGGAGTAGGAAATGGGGGTATTTTTAAAAGCCAGATGCCTGGCCACCAACATTGAGAACACCTTGCCTGTTGTGGGCCTGCCTCTCATAGGAAATAGAGTCCCTGGATGAACAGGCCCAGGCCTAGATATTGCAGTGCCCTCCTTGACTTCACTCCGGTAGACGCTGGCTGTTTAGTCTGTGCTCCATCAGTCAGGAGTGGGTTCTTGTGGAGCCTGGGACATTTATGGAACAGGCAGGGAGGAGAGATGGAGTTTAGAAAGCCAAAAACAATATTCTCAACATAGACACCTTGATTCTGGGACCTGACTCCACTGCACGCCATCCAAGGTCTTCATGATCTAGCCTCAGACATGATGTTGCCATATCACATCCCATACCTTCCTAACTGGCTGAACTGTATGTAGATCAACAAAACTCTTGCAGCTCCCCAAATGTCCATTCCCTAATCCCTGAAAGCCTCTGAGGAGCTGTCTCTTCCCTTTGTCCTCTTCCACCTCCCATCTCTTCCTGATGGACTCCCATCCATCCATCAAACCAATTCAGCTGTCACCTCCCCTGTGCACTGTGATGCTTGATATTGATTGCCAAGTGGATGGAAGCCTCTGGCCATGGCTGAGAGGGATTGTTTAGATCAGCTGAATCAAGGTGAAGTGGGAAGACCAACTCTAAATGTGGGTGGCACCATTCTATGGGCTAGGGGCCTAGACTGCATAAAAAAGATAAAGCAGCTGAATATGAGCATCCACCATCCCTCTCTGCTTCCTGGAATGCATGCAATGTGATCAACAGTCTCACATCCCTGCTACCATGCTTTCCCCACATGACAGGCTTCTCAACCTATAAGCAAAAATAAACTACCTCCTCCTTTAGTTGCTTATTTACAGGTATTTAGTCACACTAATGAGGACAGTAACTAACATAGAAGCCTTCGATTATCTTCACCCTGTGCACATCTTGCTGACATGGGCTACAGCGGTTCCTATACTTTGTGACAACTGTCTAGATGCATGACTAGGTTCTCCACCAGTCTATGGGATTGCACTTTGAGAGCAGAGACTACCTCTTATCACTGACTCCTCGTGACCCAGGGTAAGTCTGGTGATCCTGGGTGCCTGTGATAGTCTGTGTTAGTTGTCAGCTTGACAAAATTTAGAATCATCTAGGAGATGGGCCTTTGAGCATGTGCTTGGGGGGATTATCTGGATTAGGTGTAGTCGGAAGTTTTCCTGTGTCCTGCCTGGTCCCGTAGCCGCTAGGTCCCAAGTAAACACACAGAGGCTTATGTTAATTACAAACTGTATGGCTGATGGCTCTGGCTTATATTAGCTAGCTCTTTCAATTTAATTCAACCCATTCCTATTAATCTATGTCTTGCCACGTGGCTTTGTGGCTTATCAGTACTTTCACATCTTCCTTCTTGGGTGGCTGGATCACGTTTCCCTCTCACTCAGCCCTCCTTCCCTCTCTATGTCTGCTTGTATTTCCCACCTGGCTGTAAGTTTTATTGCCATAGGCCAAAGCAGCTTTATTTATTAGCCAATGGGAACAACGTATATTCACAGCATACAGAAAGACATCCCACAGCAATTAGGTTGTTTGAAGTGGAAAGGGCTGCCCACTGTGGGTGGCACCATTCTCTAGGCAGGGGATCCTGGACTACGTAAGAGTAGTAGGAGCTCACAGAGCACTAGCATGCATATTCCTTGCACTCTGCTCCTTGGCTATGAATTCAGTGTGACCGGTTCAATCAGGCTCCTGCCACTGTGGCCTCCCACAAGGATGGACTGTAATCTGAAACTGCAAGCTAATAAAACCTTTCTCCCCTAAGTTTCTTTTGTCAGGATATTTTATCACAATTGGAAAAGAAACTTAAGACAGTGCTAATCAAGTTTTGAGGTTGATAAAAAAGAGAAAGGAATAACAGCAGTAATAGAGGGGGAGGTGAGGACAGGAGAAAAGCAGGACGGGAAGGGAGAGATAAATTGGCAGTGACCTGTCAAATTGGTGCCCAGGCCACAGGCTGGCAAGTGATTGCCACAGTAGCAGAGGGAAGTAACAGGACCCTTGACCTTGGTTTCAAAGGCAAATTACATTAATCTCCCAAGTCTTAGCTTTACTGTCTTAAAAATGAGAATAAAAGTACCCACATGGTAACATTTGAAATTGTGTCTATGCTGACAGCTGTGGAGTCTGCATGACTGAGCTAGGTCCTCTGCACAAGCAAGACAGTTGTGCAGCTTGGTCTGTTTGAGAGGCCCCTAGCAGTGGGATCAGGATCTATCCTTGGTGCATGAACTGGCTTTTTGGAGCCCATTCCCTGTTGTTCAGCAGGGAGGGTCTTGGCCCTGCCTCAACTGAATGTACCAGGCTTTGTTGACTCCCCATGGGAGGCCTTACTCTTCTGGAGGAGGGGATGGGGGGTGGGGTGGAGAGAGGTGGGGGGGGCAGGAGAAGGGATGGGAGGGGGGAGGGGAAAGTGTGGTTGGTATGTAAAATGAATAAAACTTTAAAAGAAAAAAAAAAGAAATAGTGTCTACAGGGCTGGCAAGATGGCCCAACAGGTAAGGACACTGTTGGACAGATGGCCACACTGAAGGACACTGCTGGAGTTTGATCCCTAAGACCAACGTGGTGGAAAGAACAGACTCCTGCAAGTTGTCATTTGACCTCTACATACTTTGCATGTGTACTTGTGTACTTACTTACACACACACACACACACACACACACACACACACACACACACACACTCACACTCACGCACACACACAACACAGCTCAGGCTGGTAGCAGACTGTGGTGCCTATCTTCCCAAACCTTTTATTTTAATGGGACATTGTGAAGATGCTGCCACTTCAGCCACTAGGAGTCTGCCTCACTTGGAGCTTGTCCATCGCCAGTTCCCCTGCATCTGGAGAGCAGGAGGCTCTCTGAGAATCTGAGGCCCCGAGCCTGCAAATAGTCTGCATGTGACCGTGCGTCCAGAAACAGGAAGAACTATGGTCACCCACAGGATCTAATTGGCTTCATCTCCCATTTACAGGCCTAAATTCTTCCCACCCTCAAATGAGAGGCCCGAATCACATGTCCCAAGGGCCTCCTCACACTGACCGCCAACGATTCCCTCTTGTGCCCCATACCCAATCATTTCACTTTCTACCACAGCTGTTCGTCTGATCTTGGTTTGAGCACAGGGAGGGTGTCTGGCTTCTTTATTAGGTCTGAATGTCAATCTCCAGACACCGGGATGATAGTGTTCTTGGGATCAGGAGGTCAGGTCAACAATGATGGCCTATTCCAGTCCTTCCATCTCAGACCATGGCTACTCATAGTCTGCGGAACACAGGAGGGGTGAGCAAGCAGACCTGGCCCGGAGTCTCACAGAAACACCTCTCACATTTTAGGGGCATCACAATCCGGAATGGGTTTTCTTAAAACAGACTGTGGACTTCATAGCCACTGTTTCTTACTCAGTGGGTCTGGTGTGCTTTAGGTACCAAACTTAGGGAATCAGTAAGTGGGTCTGGATTCTAAATCCTATCTGACGTCTGGCCACGCTCCCATAACCTCCACCCTGTTACTTGTCTCCTTGTTCAAACCACTCTGGCCAGCTGCTTCTATAAGCCCTAAACGAAGCAGTGCATCCCTGCCTTAGGGCTTCTGCACACACACTGCTCCTGCCCAGAAGGCCCTTCTTGCTGCTCCTACAGCTCATTTGCTGACTTCTTTGGAGACCTTCTATAGTATTGGTCTTTCACTGATGCTCTCTCCTACTACTCCAGCTAAAATAAAAATCTTCCATCACCTTCATTCTCTGCAACACATTATCCCTCCAACATACTCTATATTTTATATTAAGAATTGAACTTAAAAAAAAGGGATAACCTCCACTGAGGGCCAGAGATTTTGTTTATATTGTTTACTTGTAGATCTCAAAATAGTGCCAGATACAATGTATATCATTTAATATCTGTGGGAGGCAAAGAGAGTAGGAGAGAGAGAGAGAAGGGGATTGGAGGGTAATGGAGCAAGGAGAAGATGGGAGAGAAGGAAGGAATTCTGCAGACTTGCAGGATTTTTCAGTATAACAAGCTGTTGTTTTGAAAGAGGATCAACAACTTTGCTGTTCTCCTCAGAAGAACTTTAAAAGCTGAGACCCATCGGCTCCCATCTTCTTCCCATTGGGACCTTGTAGGGTGGGAATGCTTGTTGCCAAGTTGATGGGAGCTGAATTGTGTTTTGAACTCTGAGCTAACACTGACTGACATTTTCATTTTCACCTCAGAGGTCAGAGTTCAAGCTCAGTGTTGATGTCCAGGTGATTCAATCTGAATGAAGTGTTAAAGCACCCAGGTGCACGAGCCCTATGCCCGGCCCATAGTAGGTCCCCAGTGAGCTCTGTGGTTTGGGTTCCCAACGGATTTTACTCACCCACTACTCTGTGGCTGCCCCTAGAGGAGACAGCACCAAGTCTCTAGGTGCTGCTATCCTTAGGAAGATACAGCAAGTGGGACACAGGGCTGGAACCCTTTCAGCTAAAGGACTGAGTGAGGTCAACATGGCTGGACGGGTTTCCAAAAGATGACAGTGTCCACAGTCTCATTAACCAAGAGCTTGGGACAACACAGCAGTTCTCATGGAGAATGTCAGTCCTCATTTTCTCTGTGGTGGCGATAGCCATCAGAAATCCCATGCGGGGCTGGGAGAAAGCTCAGCCGGTAAGTGCTTAACATGCGGGCATAAGAACCTGTTTCATCCCACCATGATAAATCATGGGTATAGTGGTGTGCATTTGTAATCCTAGTGCTGGGGAGGTAGAAACAAATGGACCCCTGGGGCTCACTGGCCAGCCAGCCTAGCCTGCTTTGTGAGGTCTGGATCAGTAAGAGCAGCTCTGCTAGTGCACACATCCATGTTTAGGGTCCTGGAGAAGTCCCACAAAAGACCACCATCCACCTATGCAATCAACAAGAGCGTTTATTATTCCAGCATGCTGGGGCTGTCCACCCCATACAAAGGCAAGATGGTGAAGACCCTGAAAGAGACATGTGAGCTCCCTTTAAGCATAGCCAAGGGGTGGTCCTAAGGTGGTTAGGTCACTTTAGATATGATTGGCTCAAGCATGTGGCAATCATATCAGTACATTCTAATTGGCCAAGGCTAGTTAGAGGCTGGTCAGGGTACAGTTTTCCACTTTGGGGCAGGCTGGATAAGTCCCAGGCTCTGTCCTTGAGCTGCTGTGGAGGCTGGCTGGCCTAGCACGTGCTGACTGTGGGGCTGGCTGAGTGGCCCAGGCTTGGTGGGTCCTATTTCCCTTGTCCCTGTTGTCAGGGGCACCAGTGATTAATTGCCCTTTGTGACTCTTCCTCAGAAACTGCCTGTCCAGTTTCAGGAAACTGAAATTGGGGCTGAATCTCTAAGAGAAGACTGAGCAGCCTGTTAGGGCATCTGCTCAGTCCTCTCACATGCACCTGCACACTTGTACACGCACACACACACACACACACACACACACACACACACACTAAGCATCTGCTCTTTCTGACGATCTTCCTCGTCTATCAGTGGGCATGGACAGTGGTCTTCCTCCTCTCCATTAGGAAAGGTAGCTATTACCCATTCATCTTGTTACAATTTATCCATTTTGAACACATGCCCACAAACTGCTATGATACATGGTGATCTAGGGAGGGACAGACTGTATCATGTATCATGCCCTGGCTGTGACCCACCTACCACCAACAGATATAAGTAGGTCTAGGTGATCCATAGATAAATATTTTTATTTTGGTTATGCATATTTTAATGTTTATTCTAACTACAAACATGACTAGCCCATCAGACCTTCTGTGTCACAAGCTTTGTATAGGAAATTTTAATTTGAACCCCATTCCAGTGGCTCACAGGCAATGTAACTTTAAAGGAGTGATTTTGGTAACTCAGCAACCAAAAGCAGCTGTCTGCTGTGAAGGCTCTGGTCTGGGCTGGCGCGAATTCACTATTATTTTATTACTGCTCCACTGTATCCCTCCTGCGCCTTGTAATAGAAAACTGGAGAAGCACTGCATTGGAAGAAGAAAATAGAGTTCTGAACTCCCAGTTAACCAGCCTGTGGTGAAAAGATGAAAATAGATAACAGGCTAAGAAAATGGCTTTGTGTCTGTCAGCCCAAGGAGCTGCCAGGTTCCCCGATGAGAAGGGAGACAGCTGGACAGCGATGCTCAGGCCTTGCAAGTACCAGCTGTCCCGGGCAGTCCAGACCCCACCTGCCGTAACAGGCTACAGCCCACATGCTGCCTTCCATGCATGGCATGTCGTTTACAACATAGAAAGTCTAAACCCATGGGGTACTAGCTCTCAGGCCACGGGCCCAGCGCTACAGCTCAGGAGAACCTATAAGACAGCCTGACAGCCTGGGGAGGTATAGAAAAGGTCCTTCAAGCTGGAAACACTCCTGGCTAGGGAGAGGGTGGGCCTGTGATTCATCGGCATGTAAGTGTAGGATGGCACATCCAGAGACCCAGTGCTGCTCAGCAATCAAACACAACACTATCCACCAGTGCTCTGAGAAAGTCTTCTGCTAGTTGAAATGCGTACAATGTGACTTCTCCTGGGGAGACGTGAGCAAGTGAACAGTCAACCCATGGAGGGTGCCAACGGCAGACCAAAGAAACAATTCCTGTTCCTGAATGATTTCCTCACCTTGCTGAGTCATGGGGCGGTGGGGAGAGGGGAACCTTGTGCTCATGCATGCAGGCCACTGGGCAGCCCTGGGCTCCAATTTTTCACTGCTCTACATTCCCACTGACTCCACAGAGGTCCTGTCTCCCCACTGACTCCAAGCCCTTCACTGCCAGTCTTCCAGTTCCTTCATGCTGCAAACCCTGCAGTCTGAGACAAGGCTCAAAGGTATAAAGCCACTTACACTGTCCCCCTGAGCTCCAGACAGCACAGCCCCAATCTATCACAACGCTTGATAGATTGGAGGCTGAGGTGCACCAGGACCCCCATTGCCTCTGTTGGGCAATCTTATGCAAGTTGCAACCTGGATGACCATCAGAGAAGACTTGCCTGTCCCGTTCTGCCCACTGCTCTGAAGCAAACATCAAACTCCTCCGAGGGGCTTCACAAGGAAACACAAGTGTATTTTGTTTGTTTGTTTGTTTTTTGTTTTTTCTTTTTGCATCATCTTCCCAAAACGCCTAGCTCTGCCCATGCTAGAAGAGGCTACTTACTAACTAAGCATTGCATTAATATTTGAAGTGCACAGGTAATACAGGTAGTTACTAAATGAGCAAATGGAGATGTGATGGAATGGAACAAAAGGACAAGCATTGAGGGGACACACACGAGTTCAAATCCTCCTACTGCCTGATTCATCGTCGGGGACTCCCATGACTCGCAGTCCCACAAATTCACAGGGTGATGGAGAGAGGCTCTGGAGACCAGGCCAATCCTCTACCCACCACAGCCCTCAGAAAGAGAGGGGGACACTCCTTTGGGGGCTGTAGGCTAAATACAAGACCACGGCCTCACAGGGCAGCAGAACAGTGAATGATCACCTTGGTACCAGAGAAATGCAGGGATCGTGAAAAAGAAACCAGCATGAGTCGCCACCCCCTCCCCCCAACTAGCTTCCATTCTACATTGAAACAGCCTGCAGAAAGTGAAAAGTGTCTGTTTCTGGGTCAGCAAAGGTCACCCCTTGCTCAGGGAGAGAAGAAAACAGATCATGTTCCCAGATGGATGACTAGATGGAAAAGCAAATCTGGGATGTCTGTGCTCCGTGATATCCATCACATGGTCTGTGACATCCATCACATGGTCATGGTCATGGCAGGAGGAGACAGCATTGGACAAGCCTGCCAGGAATCAGTCAGGATGAGCCAGAATTTGTCTTAAGATCCCAGATGAAGACAGATGAGACAGATGTGTGTGTCCCAGCTCTGAGTGTATCCAGATCATATCAGTCACCACACAATGATGCTGCCATGTCCCTATGAACCAGTGGTTTCTCAACCTTCCTAACGCTGCGGCCCTTTAATACAGTTCCTCATGTTGTGGTGACCACCAGACATAAAATTATTTCACTGTTACTTCATAACTATAATTTTGCTGCTGTTATGAATCGTAATGTAAATATCTGATATTGCAACCCAAGGGATGGCAACCCACAGGTTGAGAAACTCTATAATGCATGGTTTTCTCTAAATCACGCATTTCAAAGTGGGAGGTGGGGACATTCTAAGAGTAGAACTTAAGAACATTCTACTACTGAATGGCCTTAGCCATTTTTTACATGTTTGCTGTTAAAAGCCAGGATGTAATTAGAACAGAATGCTGATAAAATGTAATAATTAGGACACAGAATTTCTTGCTTATGTGATGTTCAGACTTAATTGGCACTGTGTTTTTTTATTTGTCAAGTCTGGTGGATCTACCCGGGGATACCCATTTTACAAAAGAAGAGACGAAGATTCAAAGTCAAATAAGTGGCTGAGATTCTGGAGCTGAAGCGGGAGAGCAAAACTTAATCCACTGCCTTGGTTGTGTGGTCTGGGCGTGGAGAATGAATTTGAGAAGGTGAGTCGCCGGGACGTTCGTGCAGCTCAGCTCTGAGTCACCGTCCCTTTGGGAAGTCCAGCACACTTCCGGATTAGTGAAATCACTCTCTGAGCTGATGCTGTCCCACATTGTGCTTGACAAATGGCCAGCTGCTGGAGGACAGTGATGTGAGGAGGCCAGATTCTCCGTGAAAACAGGCCTCAAATTGCCAGAAACTTCAGTGTGGGAGGCAGCTAGCACAGCAGGCTGCTCAAAGGATGACCTCCACCACCTACAGCCACCCTCGGGTCAGCTGCAGGCCAACGGTGCTGGATAGGTAGATCCACCCCTGCTCTAGCCTTAGGAACTGGGGGAGCCCACAGCCCAACAAAAGGCAGGTCACAAAGGACCCACAGCTCAAGGCAGAGGTCAGTCCCATGTAGGTTACAGCAGCATTTGGTGCCTGAACTCTTCCCTCCAGCTGTCCCCTCTGCCTGGAACCCCACCCTAGATGCTGTCATTTCTGCTAAATGTCACTCCTCTAGGGAGACACCCCCACCCCAGGCTGTGTGCTCTAAAACAGCATGCCTGAACTTGGCATGATGGCTCCACGCCCATACTTCCAGCCCTTGGGAGGTTAAGGCAGAGTGACTGATATGAGTTTTAGGCCAGCCTGGACTGCAGCGTGAGACCCTGTCTCAAACATTAGAAAATAAAATCAAGAGAAAAACTAAAATAGCATCCTTCTCTGTGTTCCCTTACTCTCTGTGTTACCATGACTTCCTGCCATGATGGACATACCCCTTCTGTAATGCCAGAAGGCTCCCACTCCTAAACTCAAAACAATAGTAAGAGACTAGCAACCCAAGCTTATCACCTCTGGGAGCAAGCCCCCAAGGATCACTCCCCTGGGAACATAGGATCATATATTTACTGGAGTTTGCGTTTTGGGGGGGGGGCACTCATTGGCACCATCAAGTTACCTTTGTTTGAACGTTGTATTTTCAACGTCCTTGTAAGGAGCAGTTCCAGACTAAACTTGTATAATGTAGGGATTCCAGCCAGTTCCTACACCAGAGAATTCAGGTTCTCAATGAATGGGCAGAAGTAGGTGTTTCATGGTCCCTCTTCATGGTAGGAACTATGCCTCAACAGCAAGATGTTATTAAGACTCCACCAGCTCCCCCAAAAGACTTCCGGACCATAGCTCTTGGGAAATATTTGGTGCAAGAGTGAAAGGCTTCAAAATTAGCAAATGAAAGAAATCAGCTGGAAGAGAGGAGGCTGGAACACACACACACACACACACACACACACACACACACACACACACACACACCAACAACCAGCAAACATGTAATAGACAGAGCATGAGAAAACATACTTTTTGCGTTACACAAATTATCCCAAAAGTGCATGGTATGTTACTTATCCAAAGAAGCTAACTTATGTGACAAAATGGACCCTCACTCTCTACACAGCACTGTGGTTTAGTTTATAACCTTCCTCCATCTCTGGCCCACTTCCTCCCTTGGAAATGTAGACTTTCATAATAAACTGTCTGTTTCTGCCACAGGGGAAGAAAGAAAGAAAGAAAGAAAGAAAGAAAGAAAGAAAGAAAGAAAG
>CABHPQ010169604.1:56536-70062 GCA_902168405.1 Peromyscus aztecus
AATAGAATACATATGATAGAATATATACACATACATGTACACACACAAATATATGGAAAAAAGGTATTTATTAAAGTGGCTGACAGGCTGTGGTCCAGCTAGTTCAACAATGGGTATCTACAAATGGAAAGTACATGCATATGTGAAAATACATGCAAACACAAAGCATGTGCATGTATCTGTACACAGAGAGAGAGAGAGAACACATGCACTTTCATGAGTACACATTCAGGCTGCCTATTTTCTGTACCCCCGCAGTACTAACACTTCCCATTGTTTCATCCAAATGGAAACGCACAGCTGTTCTTGATAGTTTTCCAGGATGGATGCCCTGTCAGTCACCCACTTCACTGCCACAGCAAACTCCTCTACTTGAGGAAAACACGGTGCATGATTGGGAACCACAGTAGACTCTATGAACAGGACGCATAGGAATTCTAGCACGCGACAGTCTCTTCGATTCGTATTTGCAAAGTGAAACCAAAGGTAGATGGCCTGCACGGAGACATCTCCATTTCTCAGGGCCCAGTGCAGCGCAGGCCAGTTTAGCATGACGACAGAAAGTGTATTGCACACTAGACTCCGTGAGCCTCTGCACATGTGTGCTCCTTCAGAAGGAATCTGATCGGAATGAGCCCTGGTTTCTCAGGAAAGGCTGTCAACGGGGAAGGCACGGTGAGCCTGAGGTGGTGACCCATTCTTTCTGAGCCAGTGGAAGGGCAGCTAGCTCGGTGGTCCTGTGTAGGGCGCTGCAGGGACTCCAGTACGATCTTCAGGTTACTTCCCTCCAGCCCCTCTCTTCTTCCATGCACCAAGGCCTCCCTGACCACCAAGAAGCTGCATCTAAGGCCCAAAGCAAACTGCCTTCAGGGCTCCCGGGGAACCCTTCTGCCTCCCACAGTCAAAGAAGGTCAGGTGAGGCCAGGGCAGATGCCACTGGGGCCACAGAGCTTACAGTGCAGGGCAGGGGACAGAGTACCTCCAACATCTGGGACCCCCAAAGGCTGGGTCAACTGTGTGTCCTGACCAGCCTTCAGATGAGGCCCCTTGGGCTCTCCCCACCATGGGATGCTCGATCTAGGTTCTCAAAACATCTGAGCCCCAGTGATGTGCAAAGACTCCAAAGCACAGAAAGCAGATTGGGAGCCCAAACGGCACCCAGGCTGCCAGTCACTTGGACCCTTGGTATCTCCCACTCTGCCTCCTCCTGAGTAAATTAGGATATGAGTATCTACTCCAGGGCGTTGCTGTGAATATAAATAGAAACGGGTGGCAGGACTCTGTAAGCCATGCCCATGTAAAGAATTGGGAAGATAAGACACGAAGGGTCCAAAATTATGGTCAGAGCATGCTGACAAATACTACGCATCTCCTCCAGTCTTCCAGGGACCCTTGGTTCTACCCCCATGGCAGGTGTGCTTGGTCCCCAGGGGAGGAGGGAAGAGAAAACAGGCCTGAGTGAGTCCTCAGGCACTCTATAAACCAGCTCAGATAAAGTACTGGAATCAGTAAGTGCCACAGTGCTCTGAGGGCAAAGTGGCTACAGTCCTTTCAGTCATAAAACCAGCAGTAACACTGGCAGCAGTGTTTGCTGGTCTGGCGCTTAGTAGGCACTAAAGGGTTAGAAGCGGGGTTCTCAACCTGTGAGTCACAACCCCTTGGGGGGGGTTGAAACCCTTTTACAGGGGTTGTCTATCAGATATTCCACATATCAGATATTTACATTACAAATCATAACAGTAGCAAGATTACAGTTATGAAGCAGCAACGAAATAAGTCTATGGTTGGGGGTTACCTCAACCTGAGCAACTGCATTAAAGGGTCCCAGCACTGGGAAGGCTGAGAATCCCTGGGTTAGAAGGAAAGGCAGAGAACGAGGTCACAGACAAGGAGTCCTAAGGGAGAGGACTGGGCAAATGGCAAATGGCAGATTTCTTTATAATTCTACATCTCCAACCTGGTTGAGTTAATCGACAGTTCTAATGGCTGCCCCTCACTGCTCTTCATGGAACCAAGCTTCTGCTCCAGGGCTGTGTCTCACATCATCAGAGCATGTGAGAGTGTTGACTATAAGCCAGGTGCAATTGTGCATGCCTTTAATCCCAGCAACTGGGAGGCAAAAGCAAGTGGCTCTGAGTTTAAGGCCACCTTAGTCTACATAGCAAGTTCCAGGCTAGCTAGAGCTAATCAGCGAGACCCTGTCTTAACCCCTTCCGCTCCCAAAAGAATATTGACTATGCCATAATGAAGCCTTGCAATGAGCTGCCAACGTGGTTCACAGGATGTGGTGACAGCGGGCTGGGTGGCCAGGGTGGTGCCCATGTCCTGAGTCCTCACTGTATGGCTTTGAGGCAGCCAACAGCCTGTCTGGGTTTCCTAAGCCAAGCAGTGAGCAGCAATGCTGCCCTCCTACGTGGTGTAGGAAAAATTAAATGAGATGGTGTTGAGACAGTGCTCTGCAGAGGCTGGCATGTGGCTGACATGTGGTTGGCATGTAGCTGGCATGTGGCTGGCTCACTGAACAAGATCACAGGTTAGGACAGAGAACAAAGCCTTATTGCTTTTTTTTTTTTTAACCAAGGCACATGCATCATGGAAACACCACCCTCTGGTTTTAGAGGGTTGATATCCACGCTTGGCTGGGCAGTATGGACTTTTTGTGTCTAAGGTTCAGCATCTTCCTTTACCTACCACACTCACCTGCTGGTAGCAGTGACCCCAGATAAAACTGTGAATCTCCCCAGTTCCCAAGTGTCTAGTTTATAAACCACAGCTGATGTCCAGACTGCACAAAAGTTGGGCTACGTGGAGCTTCTCTCAGCTCTGAGATCCAAGAGTCCACACCGACGTGGTGGCAGATTCTGAACTAGGGTACAGCATCATCTCCCACTCAGAAAGTAGGTACAAAGAAATGATGGTGCTCCTTTCTGCTCTTCAAAGAAAAGAGAGCTCTGAAATGTGGGGTTTTTCAAGGCTGAAAATTCAGAAACACAGTGGCAGATTCCAGCCAGCCAGCTAGGATGTGGTTAGCGAAGGGTTCTTGGTTGAGCCATTAACCAAGCCTCAAAGACTAAGTTTGCACTCTTTAAGTGTTGGGGAGATGGCTGTGAGTTAAACAAATCCCTATTTCACTGAGTATGCATGCTGTAGCCCCATCCACTCACTAAACAGATATGGTTCGGTGCCTACTGTGTGCCACATGCTGTAGTAGTGAGGAGAAGGTGGCCAGTAGATGTTACTGGTTTAGTTAAACTGGCAAGTGCTGTGATACACTTGGGAGTATCCCAAGCACTTACTAAGTGTTTATAAACAATAGATTGTTTCATTTTAGCCCCTAAACACTGAGGTGGTCACACCGCTGAGGGAAGAAACTGCATCCAGAGAACTTTCCCAAAGCGGTGAAGCTGGCAAGGGACGGCTCCGAGATTGAAGCCAGACTATCTGACCACAGACTGATGGTGGTCAAACCAACCAGATCAGATAGCTCTGTGAATGAATAACTTAAGCCCCATGAGTCTCGGTGGCCTCACGTCCCCGTGTGCTTACATCCAGGTCTGGGATTCAGGACCGATCCTGTCTACGCAGCCACAAAACTTCTTAGGATGAAAAGCAAACATCCCTGAGTTCCAGAGCAAGCCGGTTTTAAAAGGCAGCCTCCTGGGAGCCACAGATGCTGCTGCCGGCCCTGACAAATGACACCAAGCACGTTGGCTTGGAAGGTCGAGAAGCGTCTGGCTGGACAGGGATATTTTTGGTTCAGAGATGACTTTGATGAGTTCTGCCTCTGCTCCCTGGAATCAGAAGTGCCACCTGGGGAACAAGGATGTGGTGCAGAAAGGGACACATTCCTCCTCTGCATGGATGAAAAGCAGAATCCTTAACGACCAGACAGCACCTCCTGCTTTGAAGCATCTAGTTGTTTGAAGCTCCCAGCTCAGTTCAGTTCCAATAGTGGATCTCTTCCATCTTTTGTTTCCCAATCTGGAGCTCTGGCAAATGGTTCCATACTCAGAATCCACCTCTCTCTCTTTGCTCCCCAAACCCTCTGGCCCAGTTGCTTCTGGGAGCTTCATCATCATGCTTTGGGGTTCCCAGTTTAGGTCTCCAGAGCCTCTGGGATGTTAGAGCAGGAAGCTCTTGATATGCTCCAAGCCAATGCTTTCAAACTGAGTATCTGTACAAAAGCCCCATGTCAATAAAATATATGAGACCTGCGTAAGGCTGTCAGGGAGTGTGCCGGGCGAGGGCTAGAAGCTTCTTTACTTTCCCCCAATCTTGAGCTCTCAAGTGATGAAGCGCACAGGGAAAGCCTCATAGGTGACATACAGAGGACACATTCCCTCCTTCCTCTGGCTTATGGCAGACGGTGTGGCTCTGGTGAGCACACAGGTTCTGCCTCTCTCTCTCAGGTCTGAAGCAGCCTGTAAACACCAAGGCAGAGACACTCCCACAGTGTGGGAGCAGATGGACACCTCCATGTCACCAGCCACTATGTGGCCTTTCTTCTCCAAGAAAGCCCAACCTTCTGTAGACCAATGGACAACGCGGGCTTCTTATCAGAAGCTCTTGCTGCCTCCCCTTGCTGGTTCCTCCTCTGCCTGCCTCACTCCAGGAAGAGCAGCTTCCTGGTCCTCTTTCTTCTGCACTCACTCCCACGCTGGCCCCACTTCATGACTTTAAGAGACTTCTGTGCTTGGGATTTCCGTTTGGATCTCCCAGGCATCCCACTCTCTCCAGAACACTGTCTGTAACTATCTGTCAGACATCTCCATCTGAAGCATAGCCTTTATCTAGCTCCAAAATGGTGTCTGCAGAAGACATCGGGGGCTGGGCAAGACAGGAAGAGACTAGGGTCAGAACTGCCGATGGGTAGACACACCCTGCTCTCCTCAACTTCTTGCTCTTTGGGCACGGGCACTGTTAATATTCTGACCCGCCTCCTTGGAAACTCGCCCCTTGGGGCCCGCCCTGTGTCCTGACATAAAGGCCTGATTTAAGGAAAAACCCCTCCCCTCCTCTCTCTCTCCATTCCCACGAGGTGTGCACCCCTCTCCCCCTCTTCTCTCTCCCCCCTCTCTTCTCTCCCCCCTCTCTCCTTTCTATCTTTCTCTATCTTTCTATCAAATAAACTCCATGTGAAGGCAGCGCCTGGGTGTGAGTGACTGTCGGTTCACGCACCCGCCACCGGGCGCTACCTGCCCAGCATATTTTTCCTCAGGCCTAGGACATCCTGGTCTGGCCATCCGGGGTCCCCCGACGCAGTATCATAACAGGCACCAGTCTCTTGTGGGGTCACATCTTTGCCGCACACACACACCCCAGGGTTCCCGAGGGCCTGTGTCACCCCCATGACTCAGGAAGGAAACATTCATTGAAACCCCCGTGCACTAGCCACCAAAACCCCTGGCAACTCTCTCCTCCCAGACACTGCTCTGACTTCACTTCATAACCCAAAGGTTTTGTCCATCACAAACTCACGTGGCTCTGTGGACCTCGCCTCAGTAGCCAATGCCACAGGCACAATTTCCATGTGAGCCGTCATTTGAGAATATACTAAATCCACCCTGACCCACAAGTGGACCGGACCCCTCAGAGTTGGCAAACCAAAGGCGGAAGAGGAGGGGCGGAAGGTCAAAAGAGGAAGTGGCTGGCTCTCCCGGTCTGCCTCTCAGGCTTGAGCTTCCTACAGGCATCAAGGGAAAGAGAAGGGGTGAGTCACACTTCCAGACTCCTTAAGCTCTTCACAACTCCCTGGGAGGTACCATGTGCTGGATCAGGGACAGAGAATAAGACATGCCACCCAAAGAAAATCAGTTAATCCACACGACCTCTAAAGTAGTCAATCCCTTTCTCCGGCAGCCACCCTGACCGGCTCTCAGATGTAAATGTGCCAAGAGAGGTTCGTCCCGCCCCTCTTTCGGCCAGATCTTCACAGGCTTTGCTCTAGCTGGCTCGGCAGAGCCCTCTCTAGAGCCCTCTGCATCCTCCGGTGCTCACATCCACTGTGAGATGGAAAGGGAGCGAAATGCAAGACGCCACAGTGGGGCTCTGCTTCCTGGAAGTAATCAGGAGGCAATAGATGGTGGTTTCCTTCCCGGGACACAATGGATGAGAGGTGGGCACATGAAATGCTGGCTCCAGCTCTGCTTGGTAGCCTTGGCCAAGGCAATGCCTCACCCTGGGCCTCAGTTTCACCATTAGTAAAGTGTTACCACTTGAGCCACACACTTCCTGGGGATGATGAAAGAAAGGCAGGGGCTGAGGGTCTTGGGACTTGAATTCCTGCTCTACTGTTGATAGTCTTATCAACTCTGGGCGAGAGTCTTATCAACTCTGGGCGAGTGCCTAAAGGTCTTACATCCTCAGCTTCTTTTCATATCAAATGGGAGGGTGACAGTACCTGACTGGTCTTCCCACATTCACCTCGTCTCTGCATTCTGACCAACACAAACTTTTAATAATACGGATTTAACCATAGACTCCTTCCTAAAGTGCTTCCCGAGGTCTGGATAAAGTATCCAGGTTCAGATTCCCCAGAACCCACAGAAAAAAAATCCAAGTATGTGCTGTCTGTAATGCCAGCACTGCGTCACTGAACAGGCTTAGACAGGGGGTTCTCTGGAGCCAGCCTAGCTGGGTCAGTGAGTTCTGGGTCAGTAGAGACTCTGCCTCAAAACATAAGGTGGAAAAGGATGGAGGAAGACATCAGACATTGACCTCTGAGCTCCACAAACATGTGCACATGTGAGCACCTGAACATACACATGCAATATATGAAGACGGACACACACACACACACACACACACACACACACACACACGCACGCACAGAGAGACAGAGACAGAGAGAGAGACAGAGAGACAGAGACAGAGAGAGGAGCTCTCCAGGGAGAGTCTCCCAACAGAGACAGTGTGGCAGATCCGTGGTCTAACTGTCTCCCTTTAGTCCTCCTCCTCCCACAAGGCTCCCCTCTGCCACAGGCCTTTTGCACATGCTATTTCCATCTACAGAACACTCTTCCGCTCTCTCCACCAAACTGGCCTTGCTTAGGCCTTACTCAAGCTTTGCTTTCTTCACAGAGGCTGCCCCCATCCTCCCAAACATATCAAAACTTCAGCAGAGACTCACAACTCAGTGAAGTTCTCTGTTGTATCAAGAGCCAAGACGCAAATTCACATCTGCAGTGTTATTTTGATGAATAAACAAAATTGTCACAAACCTGCAAGTCCCAGGAAGGCAGGGACCGTGTTGCCTAATATCTAAGAGCACCTGTGGAGACAGCCATAGGAACAGAATAAAGCCACCAATTTCTGCACGCAGACACCTCCCAATAGCCCTAGGGGCTATGCTTCAGTGATAGTCTCGCTGAACAAGAGAAGAGAGTCATGGAGAGTTTAGGTGACTTGCCCAGCTTCCCAGTCAGTAAGTGTGGAATCCCAGGAGCCTGATTACTTGTATACTGTTTAAGTCTTTCACCCAGTGAGGCAGGGTTCTGAGAGCAAGGAGTCTGGGACTACAAAAGCATTTAAAAATAATAGCCACCACATTAAGTATTTATTGTGGAACCCAACACTATTCTACTTCTACATGAAGTAACTTGTTCAATCCTCCCACCAACAACCTGTGATGGAACTGAGTCTGGAAAGATTAAGTGACTTGCCCGATGTACCTGGCTTATCGGGAGTAAAAGCAGAATTTATACCTTGGTCGCCCTGATACAGAGTTCTGTAATTCTTGGGGAAATATGAATCCGCTTCCACCACAAGAGAAGTGGATTAAAGCTCATTTCCTGTGCCTTCAGTTCTGCGTGTGGAATGGTGTGTGGCCCCTAACGCAGGGTATCCCTTGGGAACAGTGAGCAACCCACTGCCCTTGGGCCTTAGCCGAGGTTACACTGTGATCTGATGAAGGGCTAGGCAGTGACTCTGAGAAGCCATGGAGGAGGACACTGGCTTGGGTTATAAAGTGTCCTGTGCTCACATATATTGATCATCAGGGTAGCTACTGGTGCCAAGAAGTAGCTTGTAGTAGAAGAAGCCATGCCTTGTTGGTTACGCCAAGGGTCTTCTTAGTGGTCCCTGGGATTCAGATCTCTCCACTGGGTTTTAACAATTCAAAGTCCGAATCCCAAACCCCTCACTTAACAGTATTGGGGGCAGCTCCACACCAGTGGCTGTGCTTAGTGGAGCCTCAGTTTCCTCCCCTGGAAAATGGAGATCAGGAACATTTACTTCACAAGATCTATCTATTTCATCTTCACAGATGAAATGGGGTCCCATGGAAGATGTGGAAAACCTAGAATGGCACCTGGTCTGGCAAGTGACAGTCCCCTCTGTGAACAAAAGGCAAGGGGTGTCAGAGGAGAAAAGGCAGGTGGCTTGGTTTAATTTTCTTGAACTTCTTGGGATTTGAGTCCCTCAAACCTTGCATTTTTCCCATGCCTGAGAGCTTCATCACTGGTGATCCACACCACTTCCAGCACAGGAAGACACTATCATTAATAAAGATCAGATCAGGATAGCAGCTGCTAAATGCATGTCATTGAAGAGGGAGAGCAGAATAAACATCTCATATTTATTATAACACACGGGTCTTCACATTCTTAAGGAAGTACAAAGAGCCTGGCACAGAAATGCAGTCCAGCCGCTTGTAAGCCCCTGTCACCTCAGGCAAATCCACAAACCTTTCTGTTCCTCGACTTCTCAATCTGCAAAATAGTGTTGGTGATACTGCCTACCTACACGTATTGAAGTGGCCAGATATCTAAAGGGTTTATGCACCTCTGAGAGTGTAAAGTTGGGGTTGGGGTTGTTAGCTGCTTATCAAGAAATCATAACTCCTAGCCTCTTTGCATCTGGTTAAGACCGTGTATCAGAGTAGTGGTCACTGGGATGGAGAACAGATTGACATACTCATGCCCAGAGCAGCCCCACGAAAACCTCCCATGCAACAAACTCCATTGATCTTACTCCTCCCATCAGCTGGAGTCTACAGGAAAAAGAAAACAGAATTTGTTGTTGTTTTTTGCAATGCCTTAGAGGTATTGTGTGTGCTAGGCAAATGATCTACCACTGAGCTACACTCCCAGCCCAGAAAACAATTTTATTGTGTTCTGCCACTAAGATAGTAGGATTTATTTGATACATCAATTAGTCTTACTCTAACTAATATAGAAATTGTTATCAAAAGTGAGGTGCTTATTGTACGGACATGGTTAGAAGGCAGAACACCGGAGCCCCATGTTCTGCAGCGGTGAAATGTTTGGTTCAACTGTCATCTGTGGTAATTTAGACGTCAGGACCAATGGTTGATGAGCTGTAGCTCTGTAGAAAGAGGTTGGGGAGATAATGGTAATAGAATGTGAAGATAAACCCTGCCTGAGTTTAGCAGTTATTAGCTGCGGCACAAATAAGCCAGTTTGCAAGTCAAATTAGAAAGGGATAGTGGAGAGGTGGAAAAGACAACTTCTAGACCCCCAAACAACGGGAGAAAAGATTAAGAAGGTTGTAAGTGAAGTAAGTGCAAGATTAGGGCTGTAAACGTCCCCATCAGACTAATAGGATCAATGTGCTTGCTTAAGAAAGAAAGAGAAGTAGGGAGGTAAAGAGGCAAAGCATGATCCGGGCTATAAAATTTGGTCCAGAAAACAACTCTCAGGTGAGGATGCTAACATTCTGGATGCCTGCTGAGAGTGGTTTGAGCATCCACCAGGGTTCATTGTCTTGATTCCCAAGATGGCACTTCTGAGATGTGGGACCTAGCTGATGAACTTTGAGTCACTGCGGATGTACCTTTGGAAGGGGGCTGGGTGACTCTCTGGTGGCTCACCTAAGAAGGATGTTTAAAAGCCCAAGTTTTATTCCACCTCTCTCTATCCTTGACTTAAAAAGTGACCCCACCCCAGCAGGAACTTTCATCATTGACATCTGCAATTGCAATTTCCGTAGAATCCTTGACAGAAGAGAGGCAAATCAGGTGCCATGGCCTTGAGTGAGCTAACTAAACCTTTTTTCTTTGTAAATTCAATTGCTTCATGTATTTCAGCATAGTGACTCAAAGCTGACTAATACAATGGCACAGATGACAATCCCACTAAATTGCACTGGCCCCAAAAAAATCTCTAAGCTTGGATTTTAAAGGTCTTATTGTTAGAGCACTGAATAATCCTTGATGCCCAAAAGTTCAAGGGAAGGAGCTCTACTACAAAGTTTTAGAACCTCTCAAGAGGCCATACCTTGCAACACCTACTTCAAGTGTGGCCAAGAAGAATAAAAGAAAAAGAAAATCTTCACGCTGGATAGAGCTGGGATTGGGGAGAACAATGAACCAGCCAATTCTTCCCCCCAGAGAGCAAAATCCAGGCCTAATCCAAAAATGTCACCCATGGCCATGCACATAGGGCTTCGTAGGCAAGCTCCTCTAACTCCGAAGGACCAGTGCCTGCCATGTGTCTCTCATTAGTCCCTTTACCAAGAGGGCTTTTCATTGTGGTTAGCCCACTCTGTGGTAATAGTGTGAATGCAGACAGGCGGGTCACACATCACTTTGGCTACAGGTCCCTGAGCCATGAATAGTCCCGTTAAATGCAGTGAATGGGACTGAGAGTTATTCAAAGATCTTGAATACCAAGATGGGAGCAGTGGCCAGAGAGAAAAGAAAATGATATGAAGACATATATGTCCATATGTTTGGTGACAAGACAGATGTGGCTAGGTATGGCTAATGATACATGAACAGAGGGACTTACTTGTCCTGTACACAGCTTTCTTTTTTTTTTTTTTTTGAGACAGGGTTTCTCTGTGTAGTTTTGGTGCCTGTTCTGGATCTCGCTCTGCAGACCAGGCTGGCCTCAAACTCACAGAGATCCGCCTGGCTCTGCCTCCCGAGGGCTGGGACTAAAGGCGTGCGCCACTGCCGCCCGTGCACAGCTTTCCTAAGCCCCTCGTTCTATCACGCTTCCTATCTGTGGGCTGGATGGGTGCAAAGGAGGTGCTCCACACAGAAGATACACAAAGCAGAACTCCAAGCCGGGCCTCGGTACCTATGACATTCCTGACTTCCTCCAGCCCACATTTCACCCAATCAGAGTTCCAGAGAATAAGAGTGACCTTCTCCTGAGATTTGGAGATTGTCCTTTATATCAACTGATGTGATTGTAACAATTATAATACATAGAAGTCATTACAAAACAGTGCCTGGTCCATAATAAGCATCGCAAGTGTAGGTACGATTCCTACAGTAGATACCCATGGGAAATCTGAGGCTGACCGGAATGTCTGAACCCAGAGTCAGTTACAGGTTATGTTTACCTCTCAGTGAATGATAGTCAGACCCATTTTTATGGGTGAACTTGTTATCTGGTCCAAGGCTACAGGTAGCAACAGACTTAGAATCAGGAGCCTTCTTCTAGTTCAGAGGCCATCAGCACCCACCTGTGACCTCAGGCCTCCAACTGATCTCACATTGTTTTATTAAGCCATTATTATGATGTTTCAGGAAACATACAACTTGCAAACACCCCAACAAGGAACTGATATGCCTTTGTAGAAAACGAAATAACCCTCTACTGACCTAAATTCCTTGCTTTAATTTACAAAGAGCCAGTTAATTAAAAATGGGCTCTGAGTCCAGAGGCATGGATGGCACAGAGAGGCTCCTGAGACAGTTTTTGCTGCCTCCCTGAAGACACCGAGTTCCTCATGAGACATTTTGTCCAGCAGAGCCACAGCGCAACACAGAACAGCACAAACAGCTGCACGGCAGGAAACCCAACATTGAGTGCAGAGTCAGCACTCACAGGGTGACAGAGAAGCAAAGGGCCTGCAAGCCGGCCTGCCCACCTCCCCGGCACTGCTGAGGCAAGGGCTCGCATTAATTAATGTTTACAAAGTGATTGGGGATCCCTGAAAGGAAAGAGACTGTGCAGAACCCGAAAGTATTGTAGCAGCAGCCTGAATAACCTGCTTTTCAAAGGAAGTTGTTATTAGGAAGTGCCTACTATGAAGCTGGCCCTTTCACAGACCAATCGGGGCTAATCCTGTAATTGTCCTCCATGATAGGTTTGCGTTTCCTTTGGTTTTGTAAACGTGTGTTTCTCTTTTTTATGTGATCCTCGCCACATGGATGCAAAAAACAAAATTCACCCCAATAATTCACCAGCTAGAAGACAGAGGAATCAAGACTGGAGACTGGATGTTTCTAAGCAGAAAATCCTCCTCTGCTTTGGCCAAACTATACTGCCTCTTCCAGCCTTCCCTGAAGAATTTTCTGAATGTATATCAAAATTTCATGCAAGGATCCCTGTGGCTTTTGTGTGGGACATGCCTTTTTTTCCCCTGCAGGGTATCTTACAATATAGAGAAATTCATGAAACTAAATTTCATGATGGGATGCATTTGGGCAAATATAGATAGATACCTCTATCATAAGGGACATTTCTATCACTCAGGAAGTTCCCTGAAGACTTTTTTTTTTCAATGAAATAAAATAAGATGCTTTCTTAGGTCATGGAGTTATGCTCACAAGTCAGTTCCTGAAGTCGGCACACTGAACTATATGGCCCTGGCCATACAAAGAAATGGAGATCCAATTACCGTGCAGTGCCCTGCTGGCTCCCTCCACACTGAGCATACGGGGGCATGGAGTCAGTGTGATAGAGAAGGGAGACACTACACCACCACATTCTCACCACAGCTGCTACCATCATTTCAGCCCCCAGCGGGCACCAGACTGACATCCGTAGGACAAACAGTCTCGTAATTACAAACTTCATTTTACAGCTGAGGGCTGTCTCTGGAAGCCCAAAGAACAAACACTTGGAAAACAGCAGCCTTGGAATCCAAATCCAGGAGGTGTGGCACTGGAGGCTGATCCCACAGCAACCGCCCTTCCAAAGGCTGGTAGCTAAGTTTGACATCCTAAAGACTGAATGAGCTGACTATATTCAGTTAGTCAACAAGGAGTAGAGAGTGTTTACAACGTGCCAGGCTTCCGAGGGGGGAACGAGGAGGAAGATGTGGGTTGAGCAGGGCTAGGGAAGTAGTTGCACTCTCTTAGAGAGGAGGGCAGATCATCGGTGATCCAGAACTTCCGAGATTGAGTGAAAACAAAACAAAACAAAACAAAACAAAACACTAGCTTTGAGTGCATTTAAGATACCTTGACTAGCTGGGAGGTGGTGGCGCACGCCTTTAATCCCAGCACTCGGGAGGCAGAGCCAGGCGGATCTCTGTGAGTTCGAGGCCAGTCTGGTCTACAGAGTGAGTTCCAGGAAAGGCGCAAAGCTGCACAGAGAAACCCTGTCTCGAAAAACCAAAAAAGAAAAGAAAAAAGATACCTTGACTAAAGCATGACAAAAGCTTCCTGCCCCCTCCTTGTTTCAGTGGGATGGATCAAATCAAATGCTCACACCCCATGGAAACTCCACCAGTCTCTGGGGTCTCTTCCCTACATCTAAAAATTAACACAAGAAAACCTAGGTCTGAAGAGTTTTTACAGCACCACAAAGATCATGCTCCAAGCCCCG
>CABHPQ010169605.1:0-68923 GCA_902168405.1 Peromyscus aztecus
ATGCATTATAAAAAGATGATCAGATAACTTCTAAAGTCTCTTTCTCACATCATAGCTAAGAATCATTACAGAATGTATCTAAATTTAAAAGGACAACTAGATATTGGGTATTGTGATCATTCATGTCAGCTTGGATGGATTTGGAATAATCTAGAAGACATTCCTCTGGGTAGCACCATCCTGTGTTCTGGGGTTCTAGACTGAGTATTTTATGCCCTTTGGGGAAGAAAGGTTAAAGGAAGCTGAGCAACAGCATTACTTCTTTCCTCTTCCTGACTGGAGACATAATGTGACAGCTGCCTTACGCTCCTGCCGTCACAGCCGACCTTCCTCTGTGATGCTCTGTTTGCACGTGATGTCTGCATCTCCTGAAACGTTAAGTCACAATGGATCATCATTTCCTAAGTTGTTTTTGTGAAGTGTGCTGTGACAACAATGAGAAAAGAAGCATGAAGTGCTGCCAAGGAAAAGTTTAAATCACATCTACGCATGTGGTAACATTTATATTGTCAAACTTACAAGTCAAGGTTTTCATAACACATTTTATTTTGAAGAGAAATTTTCAAATGTTAATTATTTCACTGAATAATGCATTCTCTGTAGATGTAACCAACCGTTTTATTAAATAAGAAACACAGAGCCAAGGTAAAGATAAAAACCCAAGAGGTCAGAGTTAGGAGCTTACCCGCATGCTGCTGGCTAGCTTCTTCCGCCAAGAAACCTCTCCGAAAAAGGGAGCTACTTCCTGTGCGTTTAACTTATATAGAGTTCTGGTTCTTCCTTCTCATTGGTTGTAAACCCAACTACGTGGCTGTCTCATCACTGCCTCTCTGTACAGACCTCCAGGTCTATGGTTGGTAATGAGATTAAGGGCGTGTGTCTCCAATGCTGACTGTATCCTTGAACACACAGAGATCTACCTAGTTCTGCTTGCTGAGTACTGGGATTAAAGGCGTGCACCACCACCGCCCTGGCTTTCCCTATGGTTTGCTAAATAACTCTGACCTCTGGACAACTTTATTTATTAACATACAAATAAAAGCACATTTCAGTACAAATAGAATACCACTATATTATATATATATATATATATATATATAATTCTCTTTATACAAACTTACATATTATATATACAGTTCATTTTTTTATTATTGCCAACCACTTTTCCTTACCTCCACTAGAGGTAATCCTTATTTTTCACATGTGTTCATCACTCTATGTCTTATGTGTTTGTTCAAAATATATTCAAGCACATTTTCTAAAATTAGATATAAATGCTGTGGAATGGTGTTTCTGTATGCTGTGAATATGTGTTGCTGCTCTCATTGGTTGATAAATAAAGCTGTTTAGCCAATGGTGAGGCAGAATAAAGTTAGGCAGCACTATCAAACTGAAGATGGAGATGAAGAACAGTGGGGTTGGAGCAGACACCAGCAACTGCTAAAGGAGCAAGATGCCAGAGCACTGGTAAGCCACGGCCATGTGGTGAGACAAAGATCAATAGAAATGAGTTAACTTAAATGTAAAAGCTGGTTAGTAATAAACCTGAGCCATGGGCCAAACATTTATAATTAATATAAGCCTCTGAGTGATTATTTGGAAACAACTATGAGACAGGGAGAGACAGAGGGAAATTGCCATTTACATATAAACTACACTAAGCATATATTTTGCAAATAAATTTTCTCAGGGATCACAAAATTATCATCTTTCTGTGTTAGTAGATAATTTTAACTGTTGTTTACATCAGCTATATTATTGAATTATGTTTTTCTTAGAGAGAAAAAGGGCTCCTTCCCTGACTGGACATTTCACAACCCCAAATACATGTTTTATTTATTTATCTATTTATCTATTTATTTGTTTGTTTGTTTATTTTAAGAAAATTAAGACCACTCATCATTCTGGGTCAGGTATTTAGGGTTATCAAGAGACTATTTCACGACTAACACTATCAAATTTTGGGTAAATATCTAATTGTTATTCTCATTTAAATATAATAGATTTTTTTCTGAAATAAATATTTCTAATAGTGCTGAGTGCACATTTTATGTTTTTCTCTCACTGATTTTTCTGTTGCAATACAAAATAAGGGTAAATGAACATGATAATTAAATCTATGTTATCTGGTGCTTAGAGAATATTTTGGAATATTAATCTCTGGTACAAAATCTAAGTACTATTTTTTAATTTTGACCAATAGATGGATGTTAAATTGCAGCATTGAAAATATTTTCTAAAAATAATGAGATTAGTTAAAAAATTTTAGAACCTAAATTTAAGTGATAGTTTCATTTAAATAATTTTCATTTAAATTAAATAATAATTTATAGTTTGTTTAATATTAGTATTTAATTTTAAATGTTTTAATAGCAAAATGATATTTTATACCTAGAAATTTTCATATGATTATCTATATTTATATTATTGATCTTTAAATGAGTGTGTATTTTTTGTTGTGAATATTTAAGAGAAAAATATACCATTCTTTTTACTATGAACATTATAGCACTTCATTTTTAATTCTTTCATAAAGAATAAATAAATTAACCTAGTAAGAACAAAGCAAATTAGAACTAAGAAAAGAAGTAAAGTTGAAAGGAGGAAGACAAAATTTTTAAGGAGTCAATTTAATGTAATTTGTTAAAATCTAGAATCAATAAAGTGAGAATTTTATGCTGGTGAGCCTAAAGCACATAAAATTTGCAATTATAACACACCAGACCTGCTACTCTTTGAATGTTAATTGCTGGTCAAAACAATGAAAATGAGAAAAATGAAACTCATTAGATTCAAACCTATAATTTATGCAAATCAGATAAAATTACTCTAATTTGTATGTATTCTACTCATTAAAGGTTTTTAGCTGGACATGGTTCTTGGAAGATGATCCTGGGAAATTGATCTCAGAATTTCTTGTAGCATGAGCGTATTTTTTGCAAGACCATAGCTTGAGTCAAGTTAACACTTACTTATGTTTTTTTGTTTATTTCATTTAGTTAATACATAAAAGATATAATTAAACTTAGTAATGGGATCCCATGTAAACATCTGTCTCCAAAACATTTATTATTTCTTTACAGTGAAGCCTTCAGAATCTTTCCTTCTATCTGTCTGAAGTTTGCTGTATGTTATTGACTTCCGTAATCTCCCTCCTGTGCTAGAGCACCTTGTGTTTCTGCCAGACTTTACCTCACCTCTCACTGATCTAGCAGTCCCTATCCTTCTATAAACCCTCCCCAGCTTCAGGTAACTATCATTATCCTCTCAAGTTATATGAGAACTTTTTTTTTTTTGATTCCACAAAGGAGTGAGAGTATGTAATACGTGCATGTCTATGACTGAGTTTTTTTCATTTAGCAAATCTGGGGGTCACCTAAATTTTTGCAAGTGAGAGGATTTCATTCTACTTTGTGGTTGAGCTGGTATCTGTTGTACATGTGCACCTCCTCTTCTTTATCCATCATTGATTAATGAGCACAGATTGTTCATTTCCAGACTGTCGGAGCCTGCCGACCAGTCCACTGGGTAGCTGAGTTTATTTCACAGCCAGCTTGTATACAGTCTTCAAGGACAGAAGTAGAACAGTGCACAGTACAGGCATTCAACCACTGTCTGTCCCATCCTTGAGTCAAGCAGCAGGCAGTTTCATTTTCTATCTTGATTTACCTCCGGCTGGTGTCAGCAGCCTGCCTCTAGCTAGATAGTATGTTTCTGCCTGAGGGATAATCAGGACTTTCTCACAGCCCTGGAGCAAGCAAGCCTGATCTCTATTGTCTCAGAATAGACTTCAGATTCAAACTGGGAAACTGAGTCAGTTGTGGGTACCCACACTAGAGTAGGAAATTTCCAGGAAAAGTGTTGCAGTGAACACAGGCATACAGGCATCTCCTCAAAGATTTCTTTGGTTATATGTGGAGAAAAGATTCTAGTGGGTCTTGTGACAGTACTATTAAAACTTTAATTTGTGTGGTGTATTCCAGGGTGCAAGGACTTCTGTTTGCCAAACACTCTCAGTAACTATTACATCTTGTCTTTTTGAAGGCAGAAGTGAAGTACCTCAGTTATTTTGACTTGGGCTCCTTGGGTGATTAATGATGCTGAGTATCTTTTGATCGATATACTAGAAATTAAAAGGAATATTTTTCACATTTATTTTTTTATTTAGGGTTGGGGGCTTGTTGCACAGCACATCTGTGGATGCCAGAGGATAACTTTCAGTAGTAGGTTCTCTACTTCTAACATATGACTTTTGTGCTTCTAAATCAGGTTACCAAAGATGGTGGTAAAATTATTTACCCACTCC
This sequence comes from Peromyscus aztecus, assembly GCA_902168405.1. Classification (NCBI taxonomy): domain Eukaryota; kingdom Metazoa; phylum Chordata; class Mammalia; order Rodentia; family Cricetidae; genus Peromyscus; species Peromyscus aztecus. The sequence goes on from CABHPQ010169605.1 coordinate 4,307, forward strand.
CTTGTAGAACATTTTGTGTCACTATTAGAGAGAAGTTTTCAAGTTCTTTTCCAATTTTTAAAATTGTGTTATGTATTGTTCTGCTATTGAGTTATATGAGATTTTACAAATATAAATCCTGAATATAAGGTGTTGTACAGATATTGTTTGTAAATACAATAAAATATTATTTAGCCTTTGAAAAGAAAAAGTTCATGACATTTGCCACAACATGTACTCATCTCTAGAAAGAAAAATATTGCATAATTTCACTTATTATGGAATCTAAAAAAAGTAAAATTTATAAAGAGAGATCTGTGTATAGCATGAGGAATTTAATAAGTAGTAGTTTACTGCAGTCATGATTTTTGCTAGAGGACACAATATCTGTTCCTTCCATGGGAGGGGGGAGTTGAGTAATAGGCATGATGATTTCTTCCACTATAGTAGGAAGCATGTTTTACAATCTTATATCTTAAATATGCATAATTTATTTTTAAAAAAGAATATATCACAGATCTTGTTTTTATTCTAGCAAAACAAATTGAAGTTTAATATTCTTATTTAAACTATAATGTCACTAAAAATGACTGTGTCAGTTTATCCACCTATGTTGTCTGTACATATAGAATGATATCTGGAGCAGAATCCTTTCAATACAGTGAAAAAATTAAATAAAGAGCAAATAATAACTACTACTTAAGGACCCGTGAACACTGATAAGGGGCATTTACAACATGTTCCTGAGATGTAAGTGTGCATGTAATAGTTATATGAGAATAGTGATCTTTTTAGAGCCATAAATGAATGAAAAATTGATATAGAAAATGTGATTTCAAAATATGAAGCTAAGGAGAGCAAACATGTGAGGTGGATTAAAAACAAACATAATAAAAAAACTGTTGAGAATGAAAAAAATCAGAATGAAATGGTTAATTTCAGGGGAAATTAGGTGAGAAAAGAAATTAAAGATATGATATCCATGAAGTACATATTTCATCCATGAGACTATATACAACAAACAGTCTCTGCTGAGTGTGTAACTTTAATTGTGCACATGGCTTCATTATCAATAAAACAAAGAAATAAAATTAATTACTATTTAATTGTTTATGCATCAGTTATATAAAGTATAAATTTTGACTTGAGAAGAAAATTACAAAAGTAATTTTTGTCTACTAATCATTGACCTGAAATGTGATGAAGACAAATTTTGTAATAATGATAGTCAGGATAAGGTATAGAAAACATTAATTTTGGTCAAGATACTTGCAAAACTATTGGAGCTTGTTTGGCAATGCTGTGTAAATTTATTCTCATAAAATGTGGACTCAATTAGGCCAAAAGTGATATTCTGTTTTGGACCAAGTAAAAGATAACACCTGACCTTGATACTCAAAGACTGAATGTCTTGACAAATCATAAAACAGATTTGACATGACACCTTCTTTTGGGTGCTTGGTTAGAATGTTATTATACTTAATTTAGAGTAGGTCTAAGAGAAATGTAGTGTCAAGTGAAGTAGTAACAACAAACATTTTGAACAAATAAACCAGAAACTAAATGCCACTGAGATCATTTCTGCTTAGATAAGACTTTGAACAAGTGATACAGCAATCTGGTAGGTGTGTTTGGGTTTTCTCTGTATGGTCCACCATGGATAAACTTGAAGAAAGAGTTTAAAGATACCGTTGTGGATAAAGATATTAATTTAAAAGAAGTTGCAAAACATTCTGGTGCTGATAATACTGTGGTAGAGCATTTACTTAGAATGCTCAAGGCCATGGTTCAATCCCAGTAGCACAAAATAAAAATCATTCTTGGATAGCTGATGATGCCATCAAATTAAAACACTTTGTAATAATTTTAGCATTGTGATAATTTATCATCCATAGTCCTATGTATTACTTTAATAATGTATGTAAATTTATTATATATTACTACTTTATTTGGTATTAATTCTATTTATGGCCTTAGTTTGTATTTCTTAAGTACTGAGAAATGACTGCAAATTACCATTCTTGAAAATACAGTAGAATTATAGTAGCTGCAGAAATGTGTCTAACTGACATAATCTACAAAAAAACCAAGGATGTCTAAAAATATAAGTTATACCATATTTCACTTAATGATTTTACCGAAATGAAAGAAATACAAATTTTAGAGAAGAAATCTGTTATCATAATTTATAAGCAACTATACATATTTTATTATTGATTCAATAACAATAATTCATTAAAAAATTAAGAGATATTCAGACATTGTCAATTATAACTGTTATTTGTTGATATTTTCCTACTTTCACTGATACAAAAACATACCTTCTGATATATGTTTCAATTTTGAGATTTTAAAAAATATTTATCCTTCTTGTTTTTCCTCGTTTCAGCCTTCATAGTACTATGTCCTATTATCCTTCCCCTAGAGCTCTGCCCAGCTCCAACACAGTCCCTTTTTATTTTCCTGGTTTCTGTGGCTAGTCTAAGTTATTTACATTCCATATTTGTCTTTCTGAGTCTAGGTTACTTAGCTCAGTGATATTTTCTAGTTCCATTGATTTACCTGTAAATTTCATGGTTTCATTTTCTCTAGAGATGAGTAGAATGATATTGTTTATATTTATCACATTTTCATTATCCATTCATTATTTAAACCACATTTTTGTTGTTTTCATTTCCTAACTATTGTGAACAGAGCAACAGTGAATACGTTTGTAAACTATATGTAGGGTAGGATATCAAAATTTTTGTTCTTATTTCAAGGAGTGGCAAAGTTGTGTTACATGGTAGATCTTATTTTAACTTTTAGAGATTTCTCTATGCTGATTTCCAGAGTGGCTGGACCAGCTTGCAATCCCACATCATCACCACATTGCTGTCAGCTGAGGTCTTGATCTTTGCCATTCTTACTGGTGTTAGATGAAATCTAAAAGTAGTTTTAATTTATATTTCCCTGATTTGTAGGGATACTGAACACTTTAAAAGTGTTTCTTAGCTGTTGACATTTCTTCTTCTGAGAATTCTCTGTTCAGATTCATAATCCAATTATTGATTGCGTTATTTGTTTCTTGAGCTTCTATATATTCTGGAAATTAGTTGTCTATCAGATGTATAGTTGTCAAACATTCTCTCCCACTTTGTGGGCTTCCTATTCATTTGCTTAACTTTTGCTTTGCCGTACAGAAGGTTTTGAGTTCTATGAGATCCCATTTCTCAATTGGTGGCCTAATTCCTGGCAGAATGGAGTTCTATTCAGAAAGTCCTTTTCTCTGCTTATATCTAGTAGGATACTGCCTATGTTTTCTTTTAGTAGGATACTGCCTATGTTTTCTTTTAGCAGTCGTAACATTTAATTAAGGTCTTTGATTCATTTGTAGTTGAATTTTGTTCCACAGTAGTAGATATTGATCTAATTTCATTCTTCTAAGTCTGGACATCCTGTTTTCCAAGGACATACTTGCTGTCTTTTCTCTAGCACATATTTTTAACACATATGTCAAATATCAGATGGCTGTAGCTATGTTCATTCATATTTAGGGCTTCTATTTGGTTTCATTGATCAATATACCTGTTTTTGTGCTAGTATCTAATGAGACAGGGCTGTCTGCTATCTGCACTAATTTTCAAATACAGTGTTTAAAGTGCTAGCTAGAGCAAGAAGCCAAAAGAAGAAAAAGAGAGAGAAACAGAAAAGAAGCCAAATTATCTCTATTTGCTGTTGATAGGATATTATATATAAGAGGTTCCCAAAATTCCACGAGAAAACTTCTAGAAGTGATCTGTACTTTTATTAAAGTGGTAGGATGGAAAATTAGCTTACAAAAATTAGTAGCCTTTCTCTGGGGAAGACTATTTCTCCCATTCTCAGAATTTCTTCATTGTCTGTAGTTCTTTGTATAGGGTCGAGGACGAGTGAGTTTCCCGCCACCCACATTAGGATGTTGTTCTTGTTCAGGTCATGTTTAGGCTACTGTGTTGGTGAAACTTCACGAGTGTTGCTTTGATATTTCTAGGCTATGCAATCTCACAGCAAACTCCCTACTCCTTATTTATTTATTTATTTATTTATTTATTTATTTATTTATTTATTTATTTATTTATACAATTTCTTCCCCTTCCACAGTAATCCCTAATCTTTAGGTGCAGAACCTGTGTTGTAGATCTATCAGTTGGGGCCACCTACCACAACTGCGCATGTACCTAATGAGTTGCAGGTAATTGTCCCCATCTGTTATAAAGAGAATTTTCCATGATTAGGATGGGGATGACACTTATCTATGGGTATAAAGACAAATATATAGAATGTAGTTAGGGATTATGGTGGTTTTTAGTAAAGTGGTGGTTGTAGTCTTTTCCTCAGGGTGGTGAGGATATGTTGGAGAGAGATGTACATGTCAAGTCATACTGGAAGCAGAGATATGTGAATACGTGTAAGGCCCTAGGGCAAGAGGAAGAAGCAAGGACACACCCCCAGTGACATACTTCCTCTAGTTCAACAATACCTCCTCCTGTTATCATTTCTCAATAATGTATCTATTATGAATCCATGAAGGAAGGGATTTATTAAGTAAGAGGAAATGCCATCACAAGAACCCCCAGGAGTATGTTTTTAAAATCTCTTCAGCATTTCTCAATCCAACCAATTTGACAATACAGACTAACCATCATACCTATTTTTGGAATATGGATTAGGAATCTCTTGCTCCAAGTGTTGTGACTTCGAAATGAAAGGCAAACTATTTTAGAAAGTATAGACCAGGAAGAAATCCTTATATCTCAACTGTAGAATTTTTTAGAAGATCAATAGGTCTATTAAGAAGTCTGAATATCAAGGAAGCTTAGTAGTTATAAAGGAGAGTTTGATCACATGAATACTCTTATTTAAGACACTTTATTAGCCTTGGAACTAGTTGGCTAAATCATTAGTTATTCAATACCAAATGGTTAGCTCTGAAAGCATATACATACAAATAACATTATATAGCCTGAATAGGTTGTATTTATGGATATATACACAGTAAATTTACATAGAGCTGAAATGTGTTCTTGTGTTACAGTGATGAAATGATTTCCTTTCAAAGTATAATTTGACCGATACTCATAATTTCTACTAAGCAAATGTTCAGACAATCCTGCATCCCTCATCTTAAATCTACTTAAAAAGCTTTGTCTTGTCCTAGAATGTAGGAATAACTGTTATATTTAATACAGAAACTAATGTTGATGTCTCCCCTGATATGAAAATAAAAGGTCTAATTTTAACTAATAATTCTGTCAGTGTTACAAAGTGACTCAAGGAGACTTGATATTGCTGACTTATAATCAACATTACTCAGGGCTGCTTCTGAGTAGGAATGTGATAATTAAAGAATCTTTTTCTTATAACTTAAATATTAATGTCTTTCATTTTATCATGAAATTTCCAATAAAGTATGCAAGCCAATTTAAAAAGGGATATATTACAAATAAAAAATATAAATATACTTGCAATCTGATATAAGCACTGAATCAAATATTTTACTGATGTCTCTAAATTATCATTGACCTGGGAATTGTAACTATTATGTGCCAATAAATACTGAATTAATAATAAAACTTCTTACCACAAATAAATCTGTCATTTCTTTCTAATGAAGAGAGGCAAGATTAAATTTATATATGTACAGTTGATATATATGTTCAAGGGAAAAAGCTAGCTCCTCAGCATTAATTATGGAGGAATTATCAAGCAATAAAAAATGGGTATGATAAAATATCTACAAATCATCCTGTAATTTCTTTTCAAAGTGTTCCATATTAACTGTATTCAAAGAAATTCGCCATCTTGGAGTTTCTTTTCCCTATACAGTCTGTAGATAGTGTAGATAATGTAGATAGTGAACAAATATCAGTTATATTCATTCACACTTATTGCCTGTAGCTGGAGAGTTTTCTCTCTAGCTCCCGCCAAACCCCAGCTGTCCAACAGCCCACTTATTAAATAAACACACAGATGCTTATATTATTTAAACTGTTTGGCCTAAAGGCTCAGGCTTCTAGCTATCTAGTTCTTACATCTTAAATTAATCCATTTCTATAAATCTATACCTTGCCACGTGGCTCGTGGCTTACCAGCGTCTTCACATGCTGCTTGTCATGGTGGTAGCTGGCAGTGTCTCCCTCACTCAGCCTTCTACTTCCCAGAATTCTCCTCTCTCCTTGTCCTGCCTACTTCCTGCCTGGCCACTGGCCAATCAGTGTTTTATTTACTGACCAATCAGAGCAATTTGACATACAGACCATCCCACAGCAATTGCCTTAGCTTGTGCTGTGTATCAGATGCTGGGACATAATTATGAAGGTAATAGACACAGTTCTTGTGTTCAGATATCCTGTAGATTGGGGAAGGATAGAAAAAATAAACAAAAAATTGATGCAGGAGGACTAATGCTAGGCCAGGCAGGACATAAGGGTCCCTGAGATGCCAGTATGAAAGTGGTATAAAATACTGACCTGACAAATTGCCATTGTCTGGAAATAAGGTGACAGAAGTGACGAGGAGGCCAAGTCTTATGTACCAACAAAATTAGTCAGTTGAAAAGAATAAGCAGGGTGTGCAGTGGCCATCAGGCAGGAATGCACAGTAAACTCAGGGAGCCAAGGTAGCTCAGTCATCCCTGTTTTCTTTGCCTTGAATGCTCTCTACCATTCTGGTTTCCTTGTTGAGTAGGTTTCTTTTCCCACTGGGTTTGTGTCTCACAGAACTAATATCATCATGGAAAATGTTTAGTTCCAATAAAATCATGGATGATTGCATGGACTCATATTAAGAGGTCAGGCTCATTTTTATCATTATGGGAGTTGTAAACTTTTTTTCATTAAAATTAATTATAAATATTATTTCAATTGAACTTCTGATTTCCCAGATATGTAGGGAATTCTTGAAATAGCCATAGAGCACTTACCTGTACATGAAGTTGCATTGTCAGCCCTGTGTTTAGTCCTCTGTCTCTTTCTCTGACTAAAATGTTAGAGTCTGTGTAATCAGGGGATGGTGAATGGTCACTAAACCATAAAAGGGTTGGTGAAATTACAACATTAAATAAATAATCTATACAAACTTACATTAAAATTTAATTATCTGATATAGTCTTGAGATGGGATGCTATTTTCTACACAGTTATTAGCTAGGAGTTGCTACAACAGGATGCTAGTCAACTGTGGTGTCTAAGAACTGTGGATAATGTCAATTAGCATTTCTTATTTTTCACCTGTGCTGTTCTGGGAGTCTTTGGAAGAAGGTTCCCCTTCTTCACAGTGCTTTAGTGTCCATATGTAACCACCATTTTCTTGGGTGCACTTCTTGTTTCAGAATTTCCTGATTTTACTGTGGTAACAAAGGTGCCAACTATGTTATCGATCATTGTTGGATGCTCCTAACCAATGCCTGTGACATGTGCTGAGGCTGGGGATTCCAACTATACTTTCTATAATCATAGATAAAGCTGTAAGGGTTTTCTCCTGTTGATTATTATGGAGGAAAGAATCCCAATGAACTATTTGTGTTATTAGGTATTTTGAGTGCTTCATCAAAGTTTTCACTTCAGATTGTCAGATTTTTATTGTTACTTCTTTATCACTTGGGAACTAGTCTTTATTGACAAGTCTATGATATATGTGCTGACAATTTCTTTTCTAGTTTGATATAGGGCCTTTGGAAGTAACTTTATTGTATTTATCTTGCTATGGTTGACTCAAAATTCTAAGCCATTCTGATATTTTGTAGTTCTGAGAGTAAATTAACATCTTTGTTGGCTTTCAACTTGGTATTGTCTAAGAAACTGAGAGCTGTACATTATTTCATTTTTAGCCAGTTTGTTCATTAAGATCATCAGTGCTGCTGACCATGGCATCAATTCAGTTACTGGTGTGGTTTAGTAACTGCGGTAGAACTAATGTGGTTCACTTACAGTAAACTATACAATAAAGGACTGGAAAATGGATGGGGGCAGAGGCTTCTGGCTTTTCTAGTAGTCTAGATGAATATCTCACAACACATTCTTCTTTCAAATTATCCATCCCTCAATTTTTCTTTAGGACTCTTAGATTAAGAATATCCTTGTTACAAATCTTTTTCCTTAGAAAATGGGATGATTCAGTTATTCCTAACCTTCTCATGGTATTTATCATGGTCAATGATCTCAAGGTGCTTTATGAACTTCTTAAGAAATCCTTTAGGGAACAGAATGCAAGACAACCCTTATCATTGAACAAGGTAAAAAAAAAAACAACTATAAACGTAATGTGTCTTGGTTACTTTTTTGTTGCTGTGAACAAATTTTATGACAATTGCAACTTACAAAAGACAACAATTGATTTAAGGTTTAGTGGCTCACATTTTCTGACAACAAGTCCATGACCATCATGGAGAGGAGCATCCAGAAGGCAGGCAGGTGTGGAGCTTAAAACAGTAGCTGAGAATGCATACCTTGGGAAACAATCAGAAGTCAGAAAGAGAATTGACAGGGAAACCTTAAATCCCACCCTTAGTGACACACCTTCTCTAACAAGGCCACACTTCCTAATCCTTCTCAAACAATTCTACCAACTGGGGACCAAGTATTCAAATAAATCTATGGGGTCATTTTCTTTTTTTTATTATTAAGAAATTGTCTATTCATTTTACATACCAACCACAGATCTCCTTCTCCTCCCTCCTCCCATTCCTCAGCCTTCCTCTCCCAACCCACCTACCATTTCTATCTCTTCCAAGGCAAGGCCTCCCATGGGGAGTCAACAGAGCCTGGTACATTTAGTTGAGGCAGGTCCAAGTCCGCCCCTCCCCACTGCATCAAGGCTGTGTAAGGTGTCCCACCATAGGCACTGGGCTCCAAAAAACCAGTTCATGCACCAGGGTCAGATCCTGATCCCACTGCCAGGGGACCCCTTAAGCAGGTCAAGCTACACAAATGTCTCACCTATACAGAGGGCCTAGTCCAGTCCCATGGAGGATCCACAGTTATTGGTCCACAGTTCATGAGTTCCCACCTATGGGGTTGTTTTTTACTGAAACCACCATGTAATGTTTTACTATCTTTTGTGGGGAGGGCATCTTGCTCTGTTAGGTATGTTCAGTTTATTATGGATCCTTCACGTATATATACTCAGCTTTGTTACCATATAGTACATTGGCTAGATATAGTACAGATGTAACACATTTAATTCTCAAAGTATCCCTTCTTATAATCATCCTAGAAGCAATATTTTCTGTTTCTTTAAAAAATTTGTATTTATAGGACTGGCTTAATTTGCTTATACGTCACTATTGGATATAATCTCTCTCCAATTGCAGAAGCAGTATTTTCATATATAACAAGTATATGTAAGTGGGTTCCACGCAATAAGATGAACATGTAATGGTTTGAATGCAAAGTGTTCCCCATAGTCTCATGAGGTTGAACCATTATTCCATAGATGGTGGTGCTGCTTCTGTTTGCAGAACCTTTAGGAAATGAGGTGAACATGGAGGAAGTTGGTCAAGGCTGGGTAGGTATTTCAGTTGCTAGCTTGACTTTGCTTCCATTTTCTCATCTACCTAGGTATGAGCAGGCTCTGTTGCCATGGTTTCCCTGATATAATGGTTCATATTACCTTAAATTATGAAATCAAATAAATTCCTCCTCTCCTAAATTGCTTCTTTCAGGAACTATCATGGAAAAACTTTGTAGAATATTATCAAAGTCAAACATGACTGCCCTTTCCTGAGTTGATACACATTTCCTAAGTCCTCTTCATCCCATCTCTGAGCTTAGGTCAACCAGTTCTCTTGGCCTCTCCTTGGCTACTGCAAGTTGTATTACATGGACCTGGTCCCAAAACTACTGACTCTAATGAATGAAAGTCATGCCCTAGAGACCGATTTTTATTAATGGTGTAGTGCAGCCATATCTATGAACTAAAGATTTTCTATTCAATTAGAAGACTATTTGGAATGAGCTCTGTTCATGTATCTGAAGATGTGCTATGGATTGAAACATAACTCAGCAGGTTCTGTTCTGTGACAGCAGCAGTTCCCCTGGTCTTCCCATTCACTCCCCCTGCACAGAGCTCATGTACCAGTAGTTCAGCTTCACTAGTGTGGAGTCAGTCTCTAGAAATGAGAACAACAGTACATCTTAGGCTAGCTTTCTTTACCTGTGGCTTTTCCTTGGTATGAGTTATATTATGCTGCATTTATCTTTATATTGTTTGACTCTTCCCAGAGTTCACATAATTACACAGATAAGGTGCTTAATAATCATTCATTTAGCTTAATAATATTGGTGACAAAAACAGAATGGGAAAATGTTTAGTTTATGTACCCTTTGCTTTACTAATTTTTATAACATTATTATTATTATTAATATATTCTTATATAAATGTTTAAACTTTAGTTGATACATAATTGTCATATATGTTTGTAAGATACATTGTGGCATTTTGATAAATGTATTAAAATATAACCATCATATCAAAATATTTGATATAGTTACTACTTCAAAAGTTTATGATTATTTTGTGTTGGGAACATTTAAGGTACTCACTTCTAGCTACCTTGAAATAACAAGTTCCTCTTAATTTAGCCACATTTCTGTGCTACAAAACACTAGAATTCACTACTCTTATCCTACTACTGTAAATATTTTATGTGTTGGGCTTTTGCATAACCTTGTCTTGAGCTCCTGACTTTTGAAAGCAGAGTGAGAATCTGTCAGGGGATTGTCACGGGAAATAGAAGTTAAGAGCAAACTTATTTTCACTTTCTACTTGAACTGAGATATAAACACAGACCTCGTGGGATGAAATGATAACTTCTACTGAACTATAGCCCCTTCTTTGATAAAAGTTAATAAAGCCCAAGCTTATTTCATTCTTAAGCCCATGCACTTACATAGACATCTGAATAGATTTAGATAGACCTATGGAGATGCTGCCATTTGTTGGGATCTTGGAGTGATATTATTGACCACAGGATAGAGCTCAGTCTTTTCTAGATATCTGTTGCTAGACCATCTTGTCTTTTCCTCTAACAACTCACAATTACCTAGCTTAGATCCCAAATGCATGTTGAAGAATATCAGATTTTCTCTTTCAAAGCTTTAATTAGTGTATACACTGGCAGATTTGTTTCTTGTTAATTTTCTATACTCAAACCTTTATTGTGGGTTGTAACATATAGTAATTAAAAAACCCCTTTTGCTATTTTTAAACTGTTTCGTGTAGCAAATATCTCTGTTCTCTGAGTAGAATAATATAATTTCAAACTATTCTATTAGGTTTATTTTACAAAAAAATAGAAAGCACTGTCAAAGTCTAAAGTAGTCCAATAACTGAAATGTCAAAATGGAACTCAGTATTTTGTATATAGCTAATATAAACCAATAATCTTTTAAAAATATGTTGCTGATTATCATATACATGTTTACATATTATATAATATGCATTGATAATATGCAAATGCAGTAAATAGTTCTTATAGCCCAGAAATCAAATTAAGACATATGGCACTATTACTTCTATCAGGAAAATAAGTCAACATTTCTCTCACATCACCTATGAGCACATATTTGTTATTATAATAATAAAACTAGAGTTTAATTATTGCTAGAGTTTTCCTGCCTGGCCCACGGTCAGGATAAATCTCTTTCACCTGCCAGTCCCACAGCTGCTCAGACCCAACCAAGTAAACACAGAGACTTATATTGCTTACAAACTGTATGGCCGTGGCAGGCTTCTTGCTAACTAGTTCTTACATCTTAAATTAATCCATTTCTATAAATCTATACCTTGCCACATGGCTCATGGCTTACCGGCATCTTTACATGCTGCTTGTCCTGGTGGTGGCTGACAGTGACTCCCTCCGCCTTCCTGTTCTTTTTATTCTCTCTGTTAGTCCCGCCTATACTTCCTGCCTAGCCACTGGCCAATCAGTGTTTTATTAGCAACACATTTGCCATACAGAACATCCCACAGCAGGAAACCATGATAGCTTAGAAAAATTATTTATTCTTGCCCTAACTAATTATTCCAAGAGAAGTTTTGTGTGACAAAGACATTTAACAAATCCCAAACTAGTCTCGTGGGAGTATTGCAAAGCTTTCTAAAAATGATGTCCCTTTCCTTCTGCTCTCTAAAGAGGAATGCATCACTATTTCCATATCCAGTTGTTGGTCCTATATTTTAGAAATTAAGAAATAATCTCTTAGTAAGCTAATGGTACTCTTCATGTGTGTTTGTGAAAAGACCCCTTGAAAGAGTTCTTAAAATTATTTTTAAGTATGATATTTGGATATACTTTATTTATACTGATAAATCATACTGAAACATAAAACTATTGCAAATATTGAAACTGATTCTCTTATGTTATTTCTCCAATTTGGGAGCAGTAAATCTGAAATTTTCTCAGTTTATAGAAAATAAAGAAAGAGAGGAAGGGAGGAGAGAAAGGGAGAAGGAGACAGAGAGAGAGAGAGAGAGAGAGAGAGAGAGAGAGAGAGAGAGAGAGAGACTATATCTTATAATGCAATCAAGTAGAATTGACTGATTTGGAATATACCCCTATTAGAATAAGCCAGAGTGATTACCTATAATATATTTAGTAAACTATATTGGATATACTTTACATAAAATTTTTGCATACTACTCAAAAAGCAGGAAATCTAAATAAATAGGCATACATTTGGTGCTTTTATTTGTTTCTTTGACACTTACCAGACACTAAAATACCCTTGTGCCACATTAACTCAAAAATAACAAAATTGTGTATAGTCATCCTCGCTTCTGTGAACTTGATGATAATAACAAGTACCGTTATTTACACTGCATTGACTTCCCAATTAGAATAGGAGGGATGAAAAATGCCATTATCCAAGAGGAAGAAGAAATGACAGAGTAGCATAATGTAATTTACCATTAAAATTATAATTTTGCATCACCATGAAATCAATTTCTAAGGTGACATTATCTTATGAATCACCTGCCCTGTGCTATCAGATGTGATGAGAGTAGAACCAGCTTAATTGTCATTTCCTTGCGCAGTGGGTTTATAAAACAATAGAATACAGTTTTCTTCATTGTTCCTGCTATAAGAGACTCTGGTGTTTGGCAGTGGAGCCATGTGCGGAGGGGGTGGCGACTTGATGTACTGCATCCACCAGATGTGATGCTCATTGTGTTAGACTTTTCAGCCAAATCTGAAAGATTACTCACAGGAAATTAGATTGTAAATGCAGATAGGATTTTTAATATTCCTGCTGTCCACATTTTTCCAATTGTATAATGGAATGATAAGTAAGCTTGGGACAATTCAGCTCATAGTCATCATCATATCGACAACCTTGAAAATAAGAGATGAAGAAGTCATTTCTGCCCTCTGTGCGTCCCTGAGGAGAGTAAGGCCAGTGCAAATGGATTTGCAAAATGGTTTGCGTTGCTCCATGCTGGCAATGTAATTGCTTTGGTAGTGTTCTTGTGGAATTGTCCATCTCCTGCAAGAAAGATATCTAGGAATTATGCTCTGCGTTCTCACATTCCTAGTGTATTTTTAACTGTGTTACAATTCAGGAAGAATAATGCAAAAAGTATGATGATGGTTGCAGGGTTGATTTCCAAGTTGTTTTCCTTCTCTGCCAATCCTTTTCTGTCCCAAGTCTGCATTGGTTTTGCATCACAGAGTACCAATACCAGATATTCCCCAGACTCAACAACAGATTATGTTAACCATGTTGTCATTCTCACAATCTTCATTTGTTTCTTACAAAGCTATAGCTTTACTGAGTTCAATTGTCTGTCATTGGGTTAAAACTAGTAATAAATTACAATAATTTTCACAAGTTTATTCTAACATAGTTTTTCATATTCACAAACTTCTATGCTATATGAATTATACATAAAATTTACAACTGCTTTCTGAATGATTATCTCTATTTAATATACTCACTTCCACTTGCAATTTATTTTTATTCTCCATGTTTCTGCTGTTCTCACTGTATTTCTTCTTGTTGAAGACACTAAGTGATTGTAAACGTAACCTACATCTCTTTTGCAATAGTATTGCTTTGTTCCACGATGTGCACTCTGTGATTACTCTGAGGTAGTATCAACTTCTGTTTATAAAGGCACAAAACAACACAGATTAATTTACAGTTCCTAGCCTCTTTCAAATTCATGAGCTGGTCACTTAATTCTTATCCAACAAGGAAGCAGGAGTGTTGGTTATTAGTTTTTAAGATTGCAACACTAATTTTTTTCTCAAGCTGTGCCTTTTCCTGTGTTCTGTTGTTCGAACCTTAGATGGTCTTTTAATAAAAACCAGAGCCAGATATCAGGGTGAAAGCTGAAAGATCAGAGAAGCAGAACAGCCAGCCACTAATACTTACCTTTACAAAATCTCCAGTCTAAAGAAAGTGAGTTCCTGTTTCTTCATGCCTTATATACCTTTCTCTGCCCTGCCATATACTTCCTGGGATTAAAGGCACGTGTGCTTCCTAAGCAAAGGTATGAGATCTCAAGTGCTGGGATTAAAGGTGTGTGCCACCACTGCTTGGCTCTGTTTCTCTCCTATATTGAATCGATCTCATGTTGCCCACTGTGGCCTTGAACTCACAGAGATCCAGATGGATCTCTGCCTCCTGAGTGATAGGATTAAAGGTGTGTGCCACCACTTCCTGACCTCTGTGTCTAATCTAGTGGCTGGATCTGTCCTCTGAATCTCAGGCAAGTTTGTTAGGGTACACAATATATCAAAACAGTGTTCTGGTGCCTGAGTAACAAAACTGAGAAAAATCCAGTTTGGAGTCAGATGGATTAAATCTGTTGAGCAGGGAAATCAGAGGAGCTGGGTTCTTGCTTTACCCTAACCTAGGAGCATCTATGTGTGTAGATGCATTATGACTTCTGAGCCATGTATATTATAAAGCTGAAATTGGAACTAGAATTGGATTTTATAATCTTTTCTCTCTAGAGTACAGAGAAAAATGTTGTTGGAAACATGTCTTCTAAGATTATCGAATTGGGATCCTACTCTTTTGACCTCAAAATATCTTAATTGTCCTCTCTGTTTTGATGGCTTAACCAGTGGACCAGTATCATCAATTCTAATGCAGTCTCCTCAGCTGAATATTTTCAAGTGTGACATTTCTAAAAACCTGTTTGAGAACAATTTAAATTTATCCATTCAGAATATATTTACTAAATATCTACAAAATGCTTCATTAGTCCAGATATTTGATTGTTTCCCTCAAAGAGTTCTCATTCTTGTAATAGTGGTGGATATGGAACAGACATAGGGTGCAAGTAAACATCTATACACTCAAGGTGACACAATGTTGCAGAGATATCAATTGTGCTTATAGACACATATTTCATGAAATCCTAAATCAAATCATGGACATTTTCATTAATTATTTAAAATTTTCTGTGAAATAAATACATATGAATGATTTATCAAGAAAGACTAAAAAGCTAGGCATGTTGGCACATGCTTATAATCTCATCATCAAGAGGCAGAGACAGGAGGATCATGGCAAGTTTTAGGCCAACCTAGTCTACATAGCAAATTCTAGTCCAGCAAGAATGAGGAGTATGATCTTACCTTATTCCTCCCAACAAAAGGAATAAAATCTTGAAGAATATTCAACATCTACTATTTACTTGAACAGATATTAGTTTATTGCTATTTAATTAATAATTTGCATTAATATTTTATTAAAGAAAATAATGGAAATATAAATACTTCCTCATAAAAACCATATTGATTAATGGAAAAATAGTAAATATTTTAATGTGTTATAAAGCAAATATTTTTGCTTCTTGTAGCTGAAGTTTCCCTGTGTCCTGCCCAGTCTGCAGCTGCTCAGACCCAAATAAACACACAGAGGCTTATATTAATTAAAATTGCTTGGCCATTAGCTCAGGCTAACTACTGACTAGCTCTTATACTTAAACTCAACCCATTTTTGTGAATCTATATGTTGCCACGTGTTCTGTGGCTTTACCTGTGTGCCATTACATGCTGCTCTCTAGACAGCAGGCTGGCATCTCCTGACTCAGCCTTCCTCTTCTCAGAATTCCCCTTGTCTGCTTATCCTGCCTTTACTTCCTGCTTGGATACTGGCCAATCACCATTTTTTAAACTAGTGTGCAAAAGCATTATCCCACAGCATTTCCCTTTTTCTGTTTAATTAAAAAGGAAAGTTTTAACTTTAACATAGTAAAATTATATATAAACAAAACAGTTATCAAGCAAGAATTACAGTTACAATATCTAGTCTCTTTATATTTGCCAAATTTAATGAAAATATTTTATTTATCCTATATTTGTGAGTCCAAGTTTTCATATCTAACTTATCTCTTATTATAACCAAGGAAAACCATAATTATAGCTATCTAGTCTTCAACTACATTAAAGACCCCAGAAGAATATATTATTACCTAAGTAAACAGGAAGAGTATTGTAAGCAACTTCCAATACTCTGGAAATGACAGTGGCAACTGCCTGCTTGGACAGTCACCCAAGGTTCCTCTGCAATGTTGGGGCATCCATCTTCAGCCCATAGGCCTAGTTTCTCAGTCACTTTTTCCTGTGTCCTATAAATGTCTGGCAGTTTCTTTTACAAAGCAGGAACCTAAAGGACCATCTCATCTTACAAAGTTCAGTGGTCACCTCCTTTGTGGGTCCTGCATGTGCAGTTTATATAACATATTATCAAGCAGTCAATGCAATGGTGCTTTTTTGCCCAGTGGCTAACTTTTGCCACAAAGAAAGCAAATTACAACAAAATTAACTTTAAATTTTTATCAATAAACTAAAATCCATAGCATTGTAAAACATTTCAAACAAGTTGTTGCTCTCTAAAAGTAGATTCAATAATCTACCATTTCATCCTATCATATCTATACTATCCCCTTTTATTGTTTAGAAAGAGATTGCCTTTAAATAAAAATAAACATTTTTAACAATATTTTGGGATTTTGGGCATAGTTTCTCATACTACTTCCTGCTGGTTGTGGGTGATGTTAATCTTATGGGGATCCTGAGAAAATTAGGAATTATGGTCAAGTCCTGGCTGGAGTAGTCTGTGAGGCTGCATTGTCTCAGCCAATTGCCTTGGAACCATTCTGGATGTTGGATCATCTGGGCTATGGTGTCATCTGAGACCTTTCAGTGCGTTTTGGCTGGTCAAACCATATTAGCTTGGAAGCAATCCACAGGTTCTCATCTTCTGTGGAAACAAAAGCAGAACCTCTTTTCCAAAGCAACATATCCTTAAACATAAGTTTTGAAGTCAAGATACCTTTAAAATATACATATTGGTTTAACTGAGCAGCCTTTCCAATCAAATGTCTTTCTGCAGTTAAAAATCCCAAAGACAATATAATCCAGACTGTCTGTGTGATATCCATCTTTACATGGCTTATTTTTTATATTACTTTTACTATATCTTTAAAGAATTTATTTTTAAAACTATCTATTTCTTTATATAACTGCATATATCCCTTTTACTCTCTCTTCCAAGCCTACATACATTTTTACAAACATTGTAAACTATTCCATCTGAATCTGTCTTATTGTGAATCTATTGCTTTAAACTGCAGTATTACTAGGACTGAAATGTCAGCTTTGGCTGCTCGCTCTGCCCACCTCAGCTTTTCAACACGGCAGCCCTACATTTACTGCCAGCTCTGGGGGAACCATGCTCACCGCCGACTCTGGGAAGCAGTGAGTCTATACTTCCATCCAGCAGCGTGTAGCCCAGAAACCTCTTTTTTTTTGTTTGTTTGTACTAGCAAAGACTAAATCCACCATGCAGCATAATGTGCAGCTTAGAGACACCTCTGTGTGCCACAGGACTACATCATGCTGCAGGTCAAGCCCACACACCACTACAAACCTGCCCTGCTATAGCTCATGGGTTGCTTGAGAGACACAACTAGGAAGCTGTTTTTAGTTCCATTTTAGAATCTTTTTTTTTTTTTGTATGTTTTCTTGGGTTTTAGGTAGAAACATTTGCCCCACGTTTTGGCGCCATTTGTAGCTGAAGTTTTCCTGTGTCCCACCCGGTCTGCAGCTGCTCAGACCCAAATAAACACACAGAGGCTTATATTAATTAAAATTGCTTGGCCATTAGCTCAGGCTAACTACTGACTAGCTCTTATACTTAAACTCAGCCCATTTTTGTTAATCTATATGTCACCATGTTTTCTGTGGCTTTACCTGTGTGCCATTACATGTTGCTCCTGGACAGCAGGCCGGCATCTCTTGACTCAGCCTTCCTCTTCCCAGAATTCTCCTTGTCTGCTTATCCCACCTATACTTCCTTTCTGGCTACTGGTCGATCAGTGTTTTATTAAACCAGTGTATAAAAGCATTGTCCCACAGTAGCTTCTTTATGCTTTACAGTGTTTAATCTGGGCATTTGCCTGAAACGAATCAGTACATTCCATTAGAATGAGGGCTGACTTAATTAACATGTGTACAGGCTGGACACTGAGATGGATGGAGTGCATGGGGTTGGGTGGGGGAGAGACATTGTTCCAGAAATGTCTGCACTATCAGAGAAATGATAAAGGCAAAGTCTTGCTCCATAATAGCCCATTTCTGAGTATTTGCCTGTGATCTTTCTTAATCTAACAACAAGTAAGAACATGTAGAAGGACTAATTAAAAGTTCAATAAATTATTAGCTCCATTTAACTGATATTTTTCATGTATGTCAATGGTGATGTGCATTCAGGTTTTGGCTGACAAATCTGTATATGCTACATTTATTCTCTTTCAAATTACCTGTCTTCAGTGTTAAAAACCTGATTGGCTGGCTCTAGGTACAAGTATATTGGAACCATTCATCACTCTCCTGTGACCACTTTTCTCTAGATATCGGGTTGATAATGATGTACTATGCCCTGGTTTTATAAGGTGTGGTGAGATGTTTTGAATTCTTTGTATAGGGATGAGGCCTCCGGTTTTTTCCACATCCAGTTTGGCATGTTCATTGGTGTCCTCCTCATTTAGCTCACAGTTGGGTTGCCACATTGATGAGACTTTATAGGTAGTTTTTGATATTCCTATGGATAGGTTATATTTGGAAATATTTATGTCTATACCAATAACATATGCATACAATAACAATTGATGGAAAAGAGGCCATGAATGTGGAGGGACCAGGGTGGGCTTGGTGGGGAAAAAATGGAAGGTAGAAATTTTGTAATTAAAATACAATCATAAATATAAAAATTGTTTAAAAAATTTTTTGAATAGATGGCATATTATACAACACAAGCTTCTTTTCGTTTTCTGCCTTCTAAGTTAACCTTGTACACTGCTTAATACACCAATCCTGACATGGCACTGTGCATTCATTGAGTAAGCATCCCACAACCTTGTTGATACTCTTTTGAATGAATTTGGTTGCCTGGATACACTTCTTCAGTGAGAACTGCAGCCATCACTTTTGCTTCCTCTCAGGCATTTTATACATTTTTATGGAAGTTTGCAATGGTCTTCTAGGGGTAGCTAAGTGCTTTACTATCATTAAAGGTAAAGCCATCTGGGAAGCCTGCTGGCTTGAACTGTGGGGAGTCAGCAGATTCAGAGTCAGTAAGTCAAGGCTCTGTTTGAGAGCGCCAAGGAGGCTAAATATTTTATTCACAGAATTACTCTCTATGTATCTAAGCACTTCTTCCTAGAGGATGCCTACCAGGAAAATGCTGATTATAAAGTATTAGCGAGAAGGGAAGCAATTTTAGCTGCATGTATCTCTGCCAAAGTGACTTGGCTAGTGTCCTGTCAGATGTGCTTTAAGCATACGAGAAAAAAAAAAAAAAACCAATCTTTTTCTTTATAAAGGGAACAATGTAACTCTTCATTTGGAGCTAAAAGCAAAGCACTGTGACTTTTCTATTTTGCAATACCCACTTTTCCCCAAAATAATAGTGTGAAGAATGTTTAGCCATCCAAGTGATCTGATAGACTAACTGTCTGAAACAATTTTAAGTGCTCTGCAATAGCTGTGGATTTCAGGACAAATCATATTCATTTCGAGTTTAAAATATCTCTTTATTCCCCACCTACACAAAATTTTGGTTTTGAGCGTTTAAATGCTGTTATCTCTGCTGCCAGCTAAACTACTGAAGAATTTGGCTATGATATCTGAAGATATCTTAGATAAGAAAATAATTATTCTTCTGTTCTCCAGGTTTCATTACATGTTTGAGGTAAGTATTCAATATTGAGGAGAAAAAAAGATATTAAACTTTTTTTTCCCTAAAATAAGTATTATGTAGTTGGGTTTTGGTTTTTTTTTTTTTTTTTTTACTTTTTACTCTTTTACTCTTTGTTCTTTGCTCTTTTAGGGGCTTGCCATCTAGCTCACAAATAAATTGCACATGGAATCTCATTACTTATAAATGCCCAGCCTTAGCTTGGCTTGTTTCTTGCCAGCTTTCTTTAACTTAAATTATCCCATCTACCTTTTGCCTCTGTGCCTTTTCCTTTTCTTCTGTATATCTTAATTTCACTCTTACTCTATGGCTAGCTGTGTGGCTGGGTGGCTGGCCCCTATCATCATCCTCTCCTTTTTCTCTTGCTCCTCGATCCATCCTCCCAGATTTCTCACTCTATTTATTCTCTCTGCCTGCCACCCCTGCCTATCCTTTCTCAGGCTTCACTATTGGCCGTTCAGTTCTTTATTAGACCATCAGGTGTTTTAGACAGGCACAGATGTAACATAAAAGAATGCAACACATCTTTGCATTATTAAAAAAATGTTGCACATCACAAACATATGTAACACATCTTAAAATAATATTCTACAACAGTATTGTGTTTTAAAGGTCTTTAGGTTTGCTTACCAGGGTAGTTAGGTTGTAACCAGTGCTCAGTATCAACTCTTGTTGTATATTGAAACTGAGTTGCTTTTAAACACACTGTCATCTGAATCCCAGACCCAGAATTCCTGGTTTATCATTGTGAGGTATGTCTTGAGCATGTATTAAGTACCCAGGAAAGTGAGCTAAGAGAGTTTCTGAGTAACCTTTAACTCTCATGGTTATGTTCTTTCTGTTTGGTGTACCAGACATTTCCCCAAGTGGTATGACATTGGAAGATGGGAAATCAGGAAAATATTCTTAATGTTACAGTGGGAGAGGAGCTTTGTTACTCTGGTGAGCTCTTTTTTGTGAAAAACTATATTCTTTCAGCTATACTATGAAGTCGTAG
This sequence comes from Peromyscus aztecus, assembly GCA_902168405.1. Lineage (NCBI taxonomy): Eukaryota > Metazoa > Chordata > Mammalia > Rodentia > Cricetidae > Peromyscus > Peromyscus aztecus. The sequence goes on from CABHPQ010169605.1 coordinate 25,519, forward strand.
CTATTATGGATGACTATGTAAGAAATCTGACACCAGTGACATTTCTGAAGAATCCTGATACAAACAAAAGTAGGTAAGAACATAAATCAACATACCTGAGAGATAACTATCCATGGATCCCTTGTACTTCTATTTGTCTGTCAAGGGGAGGAACTGTCATTTTTCCAGACTGCCTTTGTCAAGATTTTTGTACATTGAAAAGCCTTACAAGATGGAGTTAACCCAAGAAGCTACCCATGCTGCATTAGATGGTCTTATACTCAGGCACATATTGTCAGCACTAACGTAACATGGTTAGAAAAATGAAGGCACATTAATTTGGGAGGAAAAAGTGATGGTAAAGATATATGAGGATTTGGAGAGGAGAGAATGGGGAAGTAGATTTTATCAAAGAATATGAATGTATGAAATTCTCAAACAATAAAGATATGGAGCTAGTACCTTTCACTAGGAGCACAGATAAGGTATCTTTACTATTTACTATAAGCTACTCTGACTTGTCCTTCATCTGGGCCTATGTACTTCATTCTAGTGGGTCTTGGGGACAAGAAGAAAAGATGAAATTGACTGCTGCTTGTACTTTTTGGGCCATGAGGAGTGATGGCCTTCATCTTTGGCCCAGAATTGTCAGGTTTTCTCTTAGCATTCATCAGGAAGTAGCTGTCACTTGACTCAGTTCAGAGTTGGTAAAATGTTTCTGTTTAAGATGATTCACTATTATTGTCAGGCATAATATTGAAACTTTTAAGAAATTAAAGGAAATCAAATCAATTAAGGATTATTTTTAGTCAAGATAGCCTTAAGATGTTAAGTCTACATAAAATATAGTAACTATGGGTAATCAGACTATACTGTAGGTATATTGTTTATTTCAAGTGACGAGGGAGAAATAGGTTCTACTTATTGAAATTTCAGTGGAAAAATTAAACAGAAGGATTGGTAGTAATCACCCAGTTTTTTAAGGTAGAAGTGTAAGATAAAATTGTAGAGGAAAGTTTCTCTGTTCTGTCCAGCTTCACGGTCGGGATGAATCTCTGCCACCCGTGATCCTGCAGCTGCTTCTAAAATAATTACTCAGAGGCTTATATTAATTATAAACTGTATGGCCTATGATTTCAGCTTATTGCTAGCTAGCTCTTTCAGCTTAAATTAACCCATTCCTATTAATCTACATATTGCCACATGTCCATGGTGTTACTGGTTTGCTGGCATCTTCTTGTTCCTTGGGTGTGGCTGGCGTCTCTCCCAACTCCGCCTTTCTTCTCTCTGTATCTCTGCTTGGATTTCCTGCCTGGCTGTAGACTTTCTTGCCATAGACCAAAACAGCTTTATTTATTATGCAATGGGAGCCACACATATTCACAGCTAATGGAAAGACATCCCACAGTGTAAAATTAAGACAAAAACAAGGTTATAAAGCAGGTATATAACTGTTCTAAGCTGTAGTAAATTGAAATAGATTTTTTAGAAAGAGTTTTAAGTCATGAAATATTTTAATAAAAAGGTAAATACTGGAGGCTAGTGGTTCAACATGCTATATACACACATGATAATTATTATAGGCAATACACTTCCTACGCTCCTCAATTATAAAGTCTCTTCTAAGTAAGTGAAGAAAATAATCACTTAAATATAAATCATCAGGCAGGGATTTCTGTATTATGTAAAAATAAACATCTGCAAACTGTTAGGTAAGTAGGTGAATTTTTAAGAAAAAGAGAAAGAAGTAAAGCCAGTTGTACTAGTCAAAGCAATGAGAGGTGATTGTTTTTAACCAGTCTTGCCCTTTTATAGTATAATCAACTACATAAGAAAGAAAAAAGCCTGGATATTTCACCTCTTAATATCCGAAATAAATTACTTTATTGACATATTGCCATTGCTGTGCTTTTCCCTGACATGTGGGTCTGGAGTGTTTGTAAGCCATCCGACAGACAGGGACTTCCAATTTCCTGTTATAATGTTTGCCTGGTGACTTGGGAGACTTGCTGCCATGGTGTAACTTGGAGAGGCACCTGACCTTTAAAGAATCCTCTGGGGACCTTGCTCCCAAGGGGAGGCCATCTTGCTCTCTGAGTCATGACTCATGAATCTAATGAGTCTAATGACGTTCTATGTAAATGAGGTCACTGCTGGATTTTCCATGACTGAGTTCCATAGTCTAGTGCGACTATGAAACAGAAGTGTCCTTGTCAAAAGACACTAAAAATCATACAATTTTGGTTACTTTATAGGTTTTAGCCACAATGCTTGAAGTTTCTCAAAGTAGCTTTTCTTTTCCTTTCTGTGGAAACTAGGGGATGTTCAGAAACCATTGTGCTGAATTCGACTTCAACAGGGGAGGTTTGTGACCTTTTAATGATCAGCTAGTTTCATACAGCTCTTCTTTAATTTAGCAAACATCCTGAAATTTCAGTGAAGAAACATCTTGCTACTTAAAGAAATACCATTTACACAGTGCAACCTCTGTCCAAACTATAACTTGATTCCAGAAAGAGTGGAGAGAAAGCAAAGTCCAAAGTCCAAGTTCCATTTTCCCACAGCCCACATCCCTCAGGCATGCACAGAATATCTAACGTTGGGGCACTGGGCACTTTCACAGTACACTCTTTATAAACTGCCTCTAATGAAGCAGACTTGAGAAATACCCTCCTTTTCTGTTGCTGATCCCTTTGGCACAGCCATACTCGGTTTAAAATTGTGTAGTCTTTTAACAGAATATCCACATTGAATTGTAGCTTTAGAAATGGCTGAAAATAGAGATTTGTTCTGCTGTGACAATCTTCTCATTAAACTAATGAAAATAATTATATAGAATTGATTATTAAATTGAATTTCTTCCATTACATTCAAGATATGGGAAGTAGCTTATTATCAGAGTCAGGGCAATTTAATTTCTTACAATATGACATGTCTTTATTCAGTGAATTTACTTGTATTTGCTATATGCCAGACAGTATTCCAGACTGAGTGAAGTCTTCAAAGGGACTGGATAAATTTCCCTGTGATATTAACATAGTTTTTATTGAACTGAAGCATACTTTTAAAACGTGTATATTTTCATGAGAAAAATGGTGTATAAAATCAAAATAACCACAGCCATCAATGTATATATACAACATAAAAACCCTGGGACATATAGAATGGCTTTTTTAAATTTGGTTAAATTGTTTATTTAAATAATCAAGTTTAATCACAAAATATTCTATTGACTTTGAGTGTGTTAGTTTCCTTGACTTGAGTGCCCTACCCTATGCATAAAATGAAGTGATCACCAATGTCCCTCGACCTGTGTATATTACAGACTTCTTTGGCCGCAGATCTAGACTACTGATTTTGATATGACATCTCTCTAGGAGTGATTACTTTTTTCTCCTATTGTTTTCTTTATTCATTGAGTCTACCCAGACATGGTATACATAACTGAAGGGTATGTACAATTTATTCGAGAAGAATACCGTGATTATATACATATTAACACTTTCATTTATTTAAAAAAATCATATGATATATTTTTATCATATTCTTTCTGCTTCCACAAGTCCTCCCAGATCTTTGCTATCTCCATACCCACACAACTTCATGTTCTCTCTCTTACTCCTCCCTCTCTCTCTCTCTCTCTCTCCTTTCTTCCCCAGAAAACAACAAAACAAAAACACAAAAATTATCCAATAATAATGGATGAAACTACACAACAAACACAGAGTCTGTTCTGTGTTGACCAGCTGCTTCTGAGCTTGAGGCCTCACGTGGAGTGTGGCTGATATGCCCAGTGTTACTCCATTGGAGGAAACTAACTTCCCCTCTCCCAGCAGGTATCAACTGCATAGCTTCTTGTTTAGGAATGGGACTTTGTGCATACTTCTACATTTTGTCTGATTAGAATTTGTGCAGATTGTGCATGCTCTCATAGTCTGTGTGAGTTCATATGTGCATCACCCCTGTTGTATCTAGAAGACAATGTTTCCTTGGAGTCATCCATCATCTCTGGTGCTTACAATCTTTCTAACACCTCTTCTGCATAGACTTCTGAGTCTTGAAGGGAGGAGCATCATATATACATGCTGTTTAGCATTGAGTGCCTCAAGGTCTCTCACAGTCCTCACATTGTCTAGTTGTTAATTACCATGTACTGCAAGAAGAGACTTCTCTTATTACAGGGGAAGGGTGCAACATATATTAACATCTAAGCAATATAACATCTAGTAAATTAATTTCCATATGCCATTGCATAGTCAGACATTAGACTATTCTCATTTAAAATGGGATATGTTTGTACATTATTATCTAGTCAAACAATAACATTTAAGGTAAAAAATGAAAATGTTCCTATTCAAAAATAACAACTGAATGGTATAATTATTGTAAACTCTTCAAACTATAACACTAAGGGTTCTTTTAAAATTGCTGAAATAGAATTTATCACATTTTTCCCTCCCTTTCTTTTCTCCACTCTGAGTCCGTCATCCCAAGTTGATAGCTTCTTTTTATCTGATTACCATCATTACACACACACACACACACACACACACACACACACACACACACACACGTCTGTCTGTCTGTCTGTTTATGCCCACATGCCTTTTGCCTCTATTCCTACCACTCAGGAGGCAGAAGCAGGTGGATCTTTTTTAATTCCAGACAACCTGGTTTACATAGCAAGTTCCAGGCCATCTAGGGATATAGAATGAGACCCTGCCTCAAATGAAATAAAAGAAATAAGCCTAAAGAAATGAAAACACCAAGGATACTTTAAACAGGGAGCTCTTATCAGTTTAAGATGATCATTTGTATTTCAGTTTTGCAGAAAAACTAAGACCTGATATTTCAACAAGCCCCATCAGTGATTTTTAGGGACTATTGATTTTTAGGGACTGCTGACACCAAATGTTTGAATCCTCTATTCAATCTCAAAGTGTAGTCCAGTGCAAAATGCAACTAATGTTTGGGAGCCTCTAACTTCTTCATAACTACCCAGTTGGATATTTAAGGACTCTTTGATTTTTAAACCAAGCAAAGGAAGGGTTTTGAAGTTTGATAATCTTTAAAGTAAAGAGTACTGAAAATGGAGATGAATATTTCATCTCAGTCCAGTGAGTTTCTAAGCCAAAAGCAGCACTATTTACAAAATTACAGGGTCTGGGATCTTCTGCCAGCATCAGAATCCACTTGGCTACCCAAGGAAATGTTAACAGTTTCTTAATGGCTCTCCTCTCTGGGCAAATCATATATATTTACAGTGAATAATAAAGTCTCCAAACCATCTTTTTTTTCATCTATCAGTCAGCTCCTTTTTTAGAAACCTCTTTCATAGAATTTTGTATACTCAGTTCTTGATATCCACAGGTTCTGTATTTGCAACTTCAGCCACCTCTAGGTTGGAAATATTTGAAAACAAAATTTAATCTGTATAAACATGTAGAGATCTTCTTATATTATTAGCCCCTTACTTTAATAATACAACATAAGTACACACTAACAACTGCATTTCCTCTAATAAGTATTCTAAAGGTGACTACAATATTCAGATACATGAGGATGTGCTAATTAGTGTACATATACTATACAGTTTTACATAACAGACTTAGCATCTTCTGGCTTTTTTATGTCTATAGGGATCTAGGAATCAATACCTCATGGATAACCCAAAACACATGCTTAATAAGATTTCTAAAGCCTAGTCTGAAACTAAAAATTATTGCTTTCTTAAGCAATTGTCTGAAAAGTCTTTTGCATTGAGCATAGATAACTAATTGGCAAAAGAATAAGTTTTTTTTCACTTTTTCTTTTGTATCTTTTATGGAAAAGTTTTATAAATTTAGGTAAGTGTGTGTAGCTAGTGTTTTCCTGCCTGGCCCATAGTCAGGACAAATCTCTGTCACCTGCCAGTCCCACAGCCGCTCAGACCCAACCAAGTAAACACAGAGACTTATATTGCTTACAAACTGTATGGCCGTGGCAGGCTTCTGGCTATCTAGTTCTTACATCTTAAATTAATCCATTTTTATAAATCTATACCTTGCCACGTGGCTTGTGGTTTACCGGCGTCTTCACATGTTGCTTGTCATGGTGGCGGCTGGCAGTGACTCTCTCCACCTTCCTGTCCTCTCAATTTTCCTCTCTGTTAGTCCCACCTATACTTCCTGCCTGGCCACTGGCCAATCAGTGTTTTATTTATTGGCCAATCAGAGCAATTTGACATACAGACCATCCCATAGCAAGTGTGTGTGCATTAAAGCTAATTGGGAGAAGATACAAAGTTGTGACAACTCATCTGTCATAAAATTATAAATCCACATAGCTTTTCTTAAAGAGAATTAATAATTTTCATAGATAAGATTGTAAAAAATTGAATTATTATTATTCTATATTCTTAGGATATCATTAGTTTCCCTTTAATATTCTGGCTGCCAATTAGGTTCAGTCCTCAGTGCTGTAAAATTAATTAATTAACTAATTAATTAAAAGAAAGAAAAAGAAAATAATTGAAAACATAAATCTAACCAAACACTATTCATGATACTATTTTAAAATTTGAGAAAAATTCTTTTCGTAAGGCAAGAAAATAATGTTTTCCTGTATGAGTAGAATTTAGAATAAGAAGCAAAAAATGATATTGTATAGGTCATGCATAGGAGAATGAATGGTCCAGTGTGGCTCAGCTCTTGAAGACCATACACTTTACATGTTCCCACCCCTTCTTGTGACAATAGACTTTAAATTTGCAAGGATGTGTTATAATGCATAGACTACTCATCGTGTCAATTGTGGGGAAAACTTTCTCTCATCCAGAGGTTCTGTGAGATATAAAATCACATTGTGTCACCCATTCTAATTTCCTAGATCCACTGTTAACTGGCATGTTGCTATTTACATTGAAGCTTAATTGTATTTGTATAGACATATTTCAATGTTTTATTCATAATTTACTTTTTCATGTAAACAATTCAGTGACCTTTATTATAGCCACAATGTTGTATAACCAGATCACTAAGTAATTATAGAACATTTTAATCACTCTAAAAAGAAATTCCATTCCCAATAGTGTCATCTTTAGTACCTTAACCCTACCCCTAGATACCATTAATTTATAATCTTTCCTTCTGTGTGTTTGGCCATCTTGGAATTTCATATAAATGAAAAGAGTGAAATGCGAGGCTTTATATCTGGCTTTCTTTCATTTAGTGAAATTCTTTTTGGGCTTGTTCATTCAATAACGAATATTCTATATTATTTATCTATGTATAGCCATTCTTGCACACCAGAGAAGGAAGAGTTGGATGTCTGATGTTTTAAGAGTTGCCTTTTGTTCTGTATGCTATGTAGTCAGGTTTTTCTTTGGACCTTCAGGTCACAAATAATGACATGAAGATTTATTAATTATGAAAGCCCAGCCTACAGCATAGAGTCCTTCCTAACTAGGTTTTATAACTTTAGTTAACCCATTTATATTAACCTATATTCTATCACTTCTATCACGTGGCATTTCCTCTCTTCCATCTTGCACCTTCTATTTCCTCTCCATGTCTCCTTGCATCTCCTGTATGCTTAGATTCTCTTCCTTTTCCTTTCTCTCCCTGGAAATCCCACCTATACCTCCTCCCTAGCTATTGGCTGTTCAGTGTTTTATTACACCAGTCACAGCAATAGATCTTCACACAGTGTACAAATCCCATAACAATACTGAGCTCTGAGAAAAGGCAACCAAAATCAACTAGCTTTGGTGTCATCCTAAAAATAAGAGGTAAGTACCTCCTTCCCTGGAACTTGTGACTAGGGCAGTGTGCTGAGTAGTGTTCAGTGCCCCAGATAAGGGCCCAGGGGTGGTGAGTAGCAATGAGTTTATAGAAATACATTTTTTGAGGAATATAATATCTTTTTTGGCACTTGGTATTATAAGAGTTCATTACAGACCTGTTTATAATAGCTACTTATTCATAAAATATATGATTTATCATTTTAACTTATTTGCCCTTAGCTAAAACTCTGAAAAACTGGATTAATCCTAACCCCAAACCTATGATTTTTTTTCTCTCAGTAATTTTCTATATAGTGGCCTCTACTCTGTTCTCTAACTGTACATCGTCACCTACCCCTGCTGCCTTTGGAATGAAGAACAGTTCTATACAGCACTCTCTATCCTCATAGTGCATTATTTCCTGAATAGAATCCTTAGCTACCATCCAGTTCTGTTTTCCTCTGATAAACGTGAAAGTAACGCAATACATATTTGTCAAATACCATTCATTATGCTCTTAATCCATAGAATTAAGTATCATATTAGTGAGTCATTCTGAATCCTGACCCTGTCACATTGCACTTACCAAGTTCTGTTTGCTTTTGAAGATGCTCATGGTCTATGCATTAAGTATTAGGGAAGGAAAGATGTGAAGTTCAGAAGGAAGAGGATCTAGTTCTTTGAGTAAACAATGTTTGGAAATTGGTAAATAGCTAAACTATATTGTTTAAACCCAGAGACATGGAAGCACAGTAGTATGTGTATGCTCCTGATCAATTTCCTTTCCCCTAGGTTCTATTCTCTAAGTCTAGTCAGCCCCATCACTGCTTACACTTTAGCAGAGAACAGAATTCCTGAGAGCCAGCAAGTGTCACAAATTACTCCCAGGTCAAAATTGTATAAACAAATGTTCAAGCCCCTTTCTGTTGCCATGACTGAATATAGATCAGGGTCCACAGTATAGATATGTATATATATATATATATATATATATATATATATATATATACATATTTAACAAAATATATTTGTTTTTAAATGGGACACTGACTGGCAAGTTAGAGAAGTTAAAAATCTAACTTTAGAGTACTTCTGTAAGATCACTTTTCTACTGGATGTCAAATAAGACCTTACTGTTTGGAGACTGTTTATAGGAATTGGAGAAATAAGTGATTTTGGCAATACCCCTATGATTGTCCAGTCATTGTATGTGTAGACTACCACAACGTGGTACAGTGATATGCAGTTGTGATTATAGTATGGCTGGAAACAAGAAACAATAAGCAAATTTGGAAATGAATCACATCATTACTAACTTTTCAAATAGATAACAAAAATACTAAAATAGTCTTGTCACAGTAGCGTGGTTATCTGATGAGGCTATGAGTCTAATAAGGCTTCTGAGGATTTGGGGATAAGGTGTTACTTTTACCCTTAACCTCTTACTTTCAGCTATTTAGGTAAGGGTGTCCTTGATGAGACATATGTCATAAAGTGAGGATGTCAGACAATACTATAGGTTGTGAAAATGTTTTTTAATTCCTTTGCTAATTTGGTGATTAGATCCTCACCTGTTAACATTGAATCAGTGGTAACTATTATTACTCCAATTTGATATATATGGGACTTCACTCATATCTTATGGAAGAACAAGAGAAATATATCAATAGGAGAAGGTGAGTACATTAAAGGAAACACACACATACACACACACACACACACACACACACATACATACACATAGACACACACATGGATGAAGTTTCATAAAAAACCACTACTCTCATTATTGTTTTTGGCAACAATTTAGTTTGTCAGCTGTTTTCTTCAATTAAAATGCAAACTGGTATGTAGCAGAAGTGTGTCTCCATAGAGGTTATTTATATTTTATTGCATAGATAGCAGCCTTTCGTCTACTTCTTTAAGACAAAGGGGACCATTTTAAGATATTGCTTATATCTACTAAGGGAAATAGAATAGTTACTGCAGTTGAAGTGCAAATAAGCTGATCTCCCTTTATATAATAGAATTAACTAAAAGTTTTCTGTCCTAAAAGCAAAATTAAATGTCTATTCAAAACATGAAAATTGCCAAAATCAGACTTAAATGTTAATATAAGAAAACAGGAATCAATCTATAGTCTATATAAACAGAATACTGTAGAAGTAAGTACACAAAGACCCATGCCCATCACAGACACACAGAGCATGGCCTTTGGAAATTGCTAAGATGTTGTGTTTTGTTGTGTCAGCATTCCACACATACTTACAATGTGTTTTGATCAAATCCACCTTACATTCTCTCTCCTCCTATTCCACTCCTAGCCCTACTATCATTTTCCTCCCAACATCATGGGGCTCTTCTTTTTCTAACTCACCAATTCCCCTCTGTGCTGTCTCTGAGTGCATAGGTACAAGACCATCTACAGGAGCATAGTCAGCCTCTCAGAGGCTGCGTCCCTAAAGAAAACTATGGCTGGTATCCTCAGATAGTGGTGGCTCTGAGCTGGGATTTTGCCTGGCTTGATCTTGTGCAGGATGTAAGTGCAGTCACAGCCACTGGGAGTTCATGTGTGTGACAGACCTGTCCTCTCCAGCAAATACAGTTTTACTGTAGATGTATGCTGCTTCTTACTTTTACAGTTTTTCCTCTCCTTCTTATGTGATGGTCTCCAAACCTTGGGGGAGGGGAGTATTGTAGTTGGTTGTTTTTCACTGTGGCCCCACATTGGAACAGCAAAAAAAAAAATTTTTAACTCTTTTGGGGCCTACCATCCAGCTTCCAGATAAATCACACATAGAGTCTTATTCTTACTTATGAATGCCTGGCCTTAGCTTGGCTTATTTCTATCCAGCTTTTCTTAACTTAAATTATGTGGTAATATATTGTGTATCCTAATAAAATTTACCTAAAGATTGGAGAACAGAACAAGCCACTAGATTAAACATAGAGGCCAGTTAGTGGTGGCACACACCTTTAATCCTAGCACTTGGGAGGCAGAGATCCTTCTGGATCTCTGAGTTCAAAGCCACCTTGGATTACGTGAGATTGATTTAGTCTAGGAGAGAAACAGAGCCAGGCAGTGGTGGCACACACCTTTAATCCCAGCACTTGAGATCTCATGCCTTTGCTTGGGAAGTCACAAGCCTTTGATCCCAGCACTAAGAAGGAAGTGATATGGTTGGATGGAGAAAGGCATATAAGATGTGAGGAGGCAGGAACTAGAGAGCTTTTTCAGCTGAGACCTTTCAGCTGAGAGCTGTTGGCTGAGGACTCAGAGGAATTCAGTTAGAGACTTTGTGGAATTGGCAAAGTGAAACATGGCAGTGGCTTGTTCCTTTGTCTCTCTGATCTTTCAGCATTTACCCCAATATCTGGCTCCTGGTTTTTATTAAAAGACCATTTAGCAATTCGAGTAATTTGAGTAACAAAATTATCCCATCTACCTTTTGCTTCTGGGCTTTTACCTTTCTCTATTTCTGTATATCTTTTCTTTCCTTCTCAGTTCATGTCTGCTATGTAGCTGGGTGACAGGCCCCTAGAGTCTTCTTCCTGCTCCTCAATCTCCTTCTATTTATTCCCTCTGCCTGCCAGCCCCATCTATCCTTTCTCCTGCCCAGTTATTGACTGTTCAGCTCTTTCTTAGACCATCAGCTGTTTTAGACAGGCAAAGCATCACAGCTTCACAGAGTTAAACAAATGCAACATAAAAGAATGTGACACATCTTTGCATCACTAAAAAAACTTCCACAGCATAAACACTTGAAACAATATTCCACAACAGGGTATGCTGTATTGTCCATTTAAATCTCAGCACCCTACTGTCCCTTATTCTCCGCATGTTAACTAGTTGTGAATCTCTGTATTAATCACCATTTACACAGAAAAAAACTTCCCTGATGAGAACTGAGAAATGAGGGAACCATATTAGTTACATGCATATCTGCAATTCTCAGTCTTCAGTCTGGAAATACAAAAACAACTCACTGGAGCCCAATCAACTCCTTTCAACTGGACATGATAGAGACACCCTGATTCTAAACATTTGTTAGTTTTTTGATCATGACTCTGCAAAGTAAGAAAGAGATGAGCAAAAGAGGCTGCAAGGGTTAAAACCTGCAATATAAATACAGAGAAGGAAGGTTAAACTTACACTGCCCATATATAGTTCCCTAAGTAACACGATCTTCAGTTCAATTTTCTGCAGGGAGATTTCAGGGATAGATTGGTTTGAAATTAAGAGAAATCCCAGCAGGTATGCAAACGTACATGAGCTGTCCATGCACATTTCCAGATCCTAAGTATTATGAAACAAATAAGGACATGGAGACCTATATTAATAAGATTTCTGAAACTACTGACACACAGTGTCCTAGGATTAGAAAACTCCAAACTAATTCAGAAAGAGAACTTTAGTAATTCTTTTTAGAAATATTTGCTTTTTTTGAAATTATGTATAAATACATAATTTCCTCTTCCCCCTTCCTCTATCCAAAGCATCCCATACACCTCTCCTTGAAGTCTTTCAGTACACGGCTTCTTTTTTCATTAATTGTTGTAGCATACATATGTGTGTGTTCACATTCCTAAGTACATAAATATAACCTGCTCAAACTGCATAATGTACTTTGAGTATATTTTCAGGGCTGACCCTTTGGTATAGGATAACCAGCTGAAGTGCTCTTCCCTGTAGAAGACTATGCCTCCTACTCTTGGCATTCCTGAGCTGCATGTAGTTCTTTGTGTAGGGTTAGGCATTGTGGACTTTCTCCCATTCATGTTAGCATACCTGTTGCTGTTATCCTTGCTCGCCTCATGTTTAAGCAGTCATGTTGGTGAGACTTTATGGGTGTGGCTTCTGACTTTCTTAGGAGACAAAATCTCACAGCAAACTTCCTGGTCCTCTGGCTCTTACAATCTTTCCATTTTCTCTTCTGCAATGATCCCTGAGCCTCAGGTGCAGGAGTTGTGTTGTGGATGGATCAGTTGAGACTGGGCTCCACAACTCTGCAGTTTAATTGATTGTGGTTTTCTATAGTGGTCTCTGTCTGTTGCAAAGAGAAGTTTCCTTGATGAGGGATGAAGACTAAATATATCTGTGGATATGAGGACAAATATTTAAAATGCAATTATGAAATATGCTGGCTTAGTAGAAGTTGTAGTTTCCCCTCCAAGATCTTTGACCTCTTGAGTAGTTGACTAGGTTTCAGTACCAGGCATGATTTTTATCTTGTTGAACTGTTATTAAGTACAATTACAGTATTGTTGGTTACTGCTAAGGTATGTGTGGCATTACCACACCCTTAGGGTTATCGTTCCATGGTGGTCATTGTTATGATTCATAGGAATCATAGCTACATAGGATTGGTGGTTGCTTCCCTCCTTTGTAATCCTGCATGATGGCTTCTTGTACTATGAAAGCTACTTCTCAGGAGGTAGCTTTCAGATCAGTTCCAGCTCAGGGTCCCCTGGGCCCAGTTTCTGATGTTTCTTCGAGAATGGGGATTACCTTCCACCTCTGGGGGAAAGCAAAGGGATAATAGCAATTACATGTACTGTTTTGGAGTCTCTTGGACAACTCTGACCAACAACTCAAAAGAGAGCTTCTTGTGCCTGGTGTTGGGATTTCTGTTAGATGGTCTTTGGCCCTTGGATAGAGCATTGCCAGTCCAGATGAGAAAAATCTCATTTAAACTGTATATGAATATTTACACATCAACTTGCATGTACTATAGGTATTTTTAGGTAGATAGTTAGTAGTAGGGATCCTTATGGCTTTTTCAGACACCCTTACTGATGTTTTACATTCCTTCTGCATTTTTCTTTATTTATTTCCCTCCCTCTCTATAATTAGAGTCCCCTTACTGTTCTTCTTTTAAGATCCATTTAAGGCTGATATATTGTAAAGGTTTGCATATTCTGTATCATTTAAGTCTCAAGGACATAACTTTAGATCAGGGTCATGTAATGGAAATTTGCAAAACTTGGCATCATGTAGCTGTGAGAATGAAGAAAAAAAGTTTTACTGTAGTAATCTATCAAGAAAATTTATTCACATGTGACCCCTCCACAGTGCTCAGTCACCTTGGGAATTTAATTGTGACTGTTTGTTAATCCTTGATGTTTCCTTGGCTTTGTTCCTTAGTTCACTTAGAGCGCTGCTGATGGGAAGTCCCTAAGCAAAATAGACTGAGGCAGAATATGCTTCTGACAACAGTGCTTTCAAATGTTGATCACATTCACCAAAGGTCTCTCACTGAAGACTGAAGTCACAAAGCTGCCTATGGTAACCTCTTAACTCCTCCATCTGATTGCTACTGCCCCATTTTCAACCACTGGGAGCTCAGTGCACAGTGAATAATGTCCAGCTGCCTTAAACACACTTTGTACAGCTGTGTGTGGCCCCTGCCTGTGCCCCTGCTCCATCACTTCTGTCTATTCACATCTTCCTTCCACAAACACCAATTGTCCTTGGTCCCTTGTAACCACTGGTGTCACCCTAAAGAGCTACCCTGCTTTTTCACCCCAGTCCTGCTTCCCTTCTCCATCACTCCCTGGATCACCCACTCCCATCTTTATTCAGAATACTCTCTTCATGTTCTTCCCCTCACAAACAATTACTTTCTTCGTTGCCTGTTTTAAAAATTCGTTGCTGTCAATACCTTGTAGTTTGACACACAAAGGCATTGGTAGAACTTCAAAGCTTTGATTTGCAACATTTTCTTTTTACTGTGTATCCTTGTCAGCCAATAGCTGTCTTTTTCTTGAAATAATACGTGTTGGCCTAATTGTATCCATAAAAATACTGCTCGACCTAGCATCCATCAAAGGATATTCCTCAGTGTTTAACAAGAAAGGTTCTCTTTGACAGACTTGTTTATGTCCTAAGTCTGCTGGATCACACATAACAAGCCACCTCCTCTGTTTCTTACACATATACCAAATGGTATTAAGGAACAAATTATGGTAGCATGAAATCCCACTGCAGTGGCTGTCAGAAGTTATCAGCTTCAAATTCTTCCTAATTTGTTATGGATTATCCCCAGAGGATTGTCTGAGGGATGAATTATGAAAACCAGCATTTATCATTTGCTGACTGTTTTCCCCCTTTTGCTTTATTTCCTACTAATCTAAGTGAAGCCTATGGAAGCTTTTCAGGCCTCCACGTTGGCCCAGCAGGCTGATGCTCATTCCTAAGTTTAAATATCAGGCACTTCCAAATAGCTTGTCCTTGGAAGTATTAAAATATAGCCAAGTTTCACCAGGAATAAACAAAACAGGCCAAAACAGCCCCCCCCCCACTCCCAGTTGCTTTGGTATTTGTGTCTCCTGGCTCTGTATGTGACAGAAACTTCTCTGCAGAACTCTGCTCCAGGGTATCGTTCTTTGACCAGTATATCACCTTGGACCAGCAATTCTAGAAAATACTATTCCAATCACTCCCAGAAACCCTCCTCTTTGAAACATGGGAAACCAACCTTATTCTTCATATAAAAATGAACTTACATGAAATCCATTGCATCTCTTGACACTTTCCCCTTGTCTCGCTCCATTCTACTGAATTTATCTTTCCTCAGTAACACAATTAGACATGAAGTATGAAATGTTGGTATCCATGTTTCATAAGGTTGGTAGAAAAGGGAACTTTGTAAAGTCTAAACTTTGTAAAGGGCTGTTCTTTATGTGGCATGTTGAAGCATGTTGAAGCACAGAGGACTGTAGAGGGTTTTAAACTGAGGTAAAGTTACATCTCTTTGAGAATCTTCTGTTTCAGAGTCTTCTCTATATGAAAACCCCAAATCCAAGCTCTCAGCGCTTACAGCTTCTTGCATACATCTGCAGAATGGCAAACTACTTTAGTTGCCAGTTGCACACTTTGCCAGGTGAGGTTAAACGAAGCAACACTCTGACTTCTTGTTTTAATCCTCCCCAATCTTTAAGGAAGTGTTTTTGCAGTCCGTTTATTGTAGAATGCACATACCTTTGTTTAGTTCTTTAAATTGAATTTGTTAAGGAAGTCGGCATTAAGAGTCTGAGGCCAAGCTTTCCACATATTTCTCTAAGCCTTAATAGGGAGATTCCTCAATTTATCCCAACCATGGATATTCAGGGTGTTTTCATTTGAGACACACTGTCTATAAGCACTAAGGTAAGAGGATAAAATATGCAAGCTTACACATCAATTCTGTCACTGGTAGAAGAGTTTCACCAAAGAATGGCTGTCTCCAGACACACACAATTAATAGAGAATTTTTCTAGTACTTTCCAGATACCTACAGCAGACATCCAGATATCCTGTAATGGTGAAATCAAGATAATCAATGTTTATCACTTTACAGACTGTTTTTGGAGATGAACGGATTTAAAAATCTATTTTTTTTAGCAGATATACAACACAGTAATAATATGAATACTTTTTATATTACAGTCATCATGCCCAGTAAGAGAATACCAAAGCTGTTCTTTCTGACTGACTGATACTCATTCTATTTGATCAACATTTCCTATTCCCTGTCAGTTCCTCTCAGCCTCTAACAAGAAATCATTGTTTATTTATACAAGTTAAAATTTTGAGGATTTCAAATATAAACCAACTTTTGGTGATTGTGGTATTTTTTCAAATACCACCCAATGAGAAGCCGATATGCTCTCCAGTCTTCCTAAGTGCAAAAGGCTTTGTGGAGATTTATAGAGAAAATACGTATGTTAGATATTTCCTCAGATAGAGTGGTGTTGATCATGAGATAACTGTTGATGAATCCATAATATATATTCAAATAAGATTTCTTTAAACAGAAACACATTTAAAACAAAGTTACACATTGACTGGTTGATGAAAATATGACCAGAGGCCCTTGGCATCCTAACTCAGAACTTCTCCTAGAAAGAATGGCTTAGTACTTCTAATTCATATTTCTAGTGACTTCACAGGGCTTCACTACATCCTGAAGTCTATGCATGTCTGAGTAAGTCAACTCATGTAATCACTTGTATCATTTTAAGTAAATTAACCTTCCCTGATACAGTCCAGTGGCTTAAAAATTTCATCTCAAAGAAATAAAGGCTTGAATGATAATTATACCGCAAGAGGCATTAAGTGACAAAAATGATAAGCAGTCGACTCACATATTCAATTGTGGTTTGAACTTTTGGTTAACTTCTTATTAAGATGAGAATAATTGTAATTTTCTAAGCTTTGACTCATTTGCACTTCCACCTCCAACTAAAATTGACAGGACATATTGTTTTATATGTAAATTCAAAGTCACTAGAATAAATGTATGATGACTGGCAACCTAAATCGATGTGCTACCTTTGGGTATCAGCAAATGATAGCTGTGCATGATCATCATTTATAAATCACGTATAAACTTATTGGTAGCAAAAGCTTTTTCTTAATGGAGGAGAGGATCTGAATTAGTAAGGTAGTATATTTTAGTAGAAGAAACAATACATGTTTTTCATGTAGTTAGATGTAGCAGAATCTTCAAAGTTCTTATTAATAAAATCAAACCTGGAGCAGGTATTGGGGTGAATGCTGGAAGATCAGAGAAGCAGAACAAGCCACAGCTACCTCACCTTGCCAATTCCTCAGCTGATCCTGTTTCCTCAGACTGGATGCCTCTGAGTCCTCATCCAGAATGAATCTCAGCTGAACTGTGCTGCTCGAAAGCCTAAATGCTTAACCAGCCAAAAGCTTCTAGTTCCTGGTCTTTCATGCCTTATATACTTTTCTGCTTTCTGCCATCACTACCTGGGATTAAAGGCTCACTTCTTGGGATTAAAGGCGTGTGTCACCATGTCTGGCTGTTTCCAATGTGGCCTTGAACTCACAGAGATCCAGAGGCATTTCCACCTCTGGAATGCTAGGATTAAAGGCGTGAGTGCCACCATTTTCTAGCCTAAGTATCTAGTGGCTTTTCTGTTCTCTGACCCCAGATAAGTTTATTAGGGTACCCAATATTTTGCGGAACACAATGCCACCACAGCTAGAGAACTCATGGTATATTATTTTAGCTCTGAAGTGTATGTTAGGAGATGAAACTCTTTCTGCTGTTAAGGTCACTAGATCTTCACTTTTAGGAGGGTGCTAGTCCTGGCGTGATGACGGTGGGGGTCTCGTGTGGTTCTTCATCTACTCTCTTCTGATTTGAAATTCAAAACTTTGGTCCCATATGCCAGTTACAGTTAAACTGTGATGTCTCACCTCTGATTAGATTTTTAATAAAGAAAACAGAGAAGGAAAATAATTTTAAATTCCTCAATTTTTAAAAACTTACACACTTTTCAAGTTACTTGATGAAGCTAATTGATCAACACAGAACACAAAGTGCTAGATTGATCGAAACTCTGCAGGAAATTGTAATTACTCAAGAGTAGCCTAGCAAAACTCTCAGGGTGACACATTTACATGGAGTACTGTGAAATGGATTTTCACTTTTTAACAGTTTTTTTTGGAAGTGTGCAGAGGATGTGTCTTTTTTTTTTTTTTTTTGTCCACACACTCTACCATACAAGTATCTCATCTCATGTGGACGTTCAATTGTTTTACCATTATGTAAACTGGGCATTTGGTGAACCCTCATGTGTAGGACATTTTAACACATTGGGAGATAGTTATTTCTCTTAATTCACTCCTGTAGGAAGATTTCTTAAAAGTCTAACTCATAATTTTATTTTTATCCTGATAATTTAAATCAGTACACTTACGGAGACAAATGAACAGGTATTTTGGCTCCAGGATTCCTTGAATGCAGCAAATTAACTTCCATCGACAAAATATTGGGCTATTCAGCTTGGGAGCCATACAGCTTCATAAAAGGAAGCCTGCTGTGGCCTGTGAGGGAGAGAGTTTGTGTTCTGGGGGCAAGATCACAGGGAGGATTAATTTCTCTGAAACTAAAGGGACAAATTGGTGGTATTTTAGTAACCAAGGCCCCCTTTCAGCGTCTGGATTTTATGGGGCCTGGGATGAGAGCTGTGTTGGCTTCTCTCTCTGCTGGCATTCCACAGGAGAATTTAGCTCTTCCCAGGCTCCACATTCAACTAGTGTCTCAATCAGCTAACTGGAAGCAGTGCAGAAAAATGACTGGAAGAGAACTGAGGAAAATCTGCATGCTCTTCTTTTCTGGTACTATGCTTTTCCCTGTGGTTCTAACTTTCCAACACTGGATAGGAGTGCTTCCTCTGTGGACCCTGTAAAGGTGTTCCTTCCTTTTGCCCTGTAGGTCTAGGATCAGTGTTAATTCTGTCAGCTCTTTTTGCTGTGAGCCTCAACTTATTATTATCAAGTAAATGGAATTTTGGTGGGTTAAAAAAAAAGCCCTCTGTGCTGGATAACTTTATGTCAACTTGACACAAGTTAAGGTTATTTGAGAGGAGGGAACTTCAGTTATGAAAATGCCTCCATAAGATGGGACTGTAAGCAAGTCTATAGGGCATTTTCTTAGTTAGTGATTGATGTGGGAGGGGCGAGCTGATTGTAGGTGGTGCCATCCAGGGCTGGTGAACCTAGGCTCTATAAGAAAGCAGGCTGAGCAAACCATGAGGAGAAGCCTGGAAGCAGCACCCCTCCATGGCCTCTGCATCAGCTCCTGCCTCCAAGCCCCTGTCCTGGCTTTCTTCAATGATAGACTGCACTATGGAAGTGTAAGCCAAGTAGACCCTTTCCTCCCCAAATTGCTTTTGGTCATGGTGTTTCATCACAGCAGTAGAAACCCTATCTAAATATGCCTCCTTTCTTATTCAAGGTCAGTGGTTTACCATTTTTAACAGTTAAATCATGAACTTTTTGAAGGTACTAATCATTTAGATATTTTCTTCATATCCCTAAGAGATTGGGTTTGTCAGTAAACTATGCCCCAAAACAACTTAAAAAGAAGAAAGATTTATTTTTGCTCACGGTTTCAGAAGTTTCCATTTGTGATCATCTGACTCTGCCTCTTTTAGATAGCAAGGAGCATATGGCTGAGCCAAGCTGCTTACCCCATGACAACCAAGAAGCAAGAATGGAGAAGAAACAAGAAGCAAAATATCCCATTAAATGCACATGACTGTTCCCATTACAAATAGGAGGAAATACCAAAGACCTGGTAATGTCTGCTGGTCTAGCTGTCACTCGCCCACAAACTCTGCTGCACAACACCCCCATCCCCCACACTCAACTAGAGATTTAGAGTAGAAAATTACTAACAGTCAAGCTTGCCTATGAGGTCACGCATCTGATAAGCTTTGAAATAGGACAAATATAAAATGTAGGAAAACTCCATGCCCAAGAGAAGCACAGTGACAGAGGAAAAGATGAGACACAAGGAAAAATGAGATGGCATGTAAAATTCTACCCCTCTAATTATTAAAATGGCAAGCATCATGCATGAGTATTTAAACACTGTTCTCTGTCCTTAGTGCACATAGCCATTCTAGGTGGTTCCTGACCTTGCAAAGTTCTAAGTTAAACTGCCTGGCTTTCTTTACTCTGTATCTCCAATGGTCTCATTATGAAGTGAAGACCATTGTTTCTTACAGTCACCAATGACCTGCTTCCTCAAACTATGTAGATCCCACCTTCTGACGTTTGCTATACCTCCCTCAGCCCCATTAACTTATAATTCATGAGTCGTTGATGAAATCAGACTTCCTAGGATCTGATTAGGTAAGAGATGGCCTTTTAAACATGTGAACTTTTGAGGAACAGTTACACTACACAGCACAAAATTGTTGAGTGTAGTAAAACTTTAAAACCTGTGGTAGTATGTAACCTCTCTCTCTTTCCTCTCCCTCCCTCTCTTTTCCTCACACCTCTCACCATCCTTCCTCTCTTCTTCTCCCCTCCATCTCTCTCCATGTCATGACTCCCATATTTTTGCCCAAATCAACTTTATTTGAAAAAAGGTTTTATTTCCAGTTTGCTAGAAAAGATGACTTGAGGCTGACCAGAAGAGATAGGACACAGGAAAGCAATCTGAGGAGAGATGATGACCTTTCTTGATAGTCTGGCTTATCAAGCCTCAGAGAAGACTCAGATCTTTTATGAATTTTGTCTTCACTTATGTGGCTGTTTTATTGTTCTACACTGGTGTGTCAAATCTGGATCCCATATTCACATCAGATAAGAACTTCTGTCAGAAAAGATCTTATTTTCTAAGGAACAGGAAATACGTAACTTGAGACATAACTTGTGTATTAAGTGGGAGGTACATCTGCATCGTAATTTTCTCTGCTTATGGTGATCTGGTATGGCAGTCAAATTCTGGAGTTTTTGTGTACTAAATTGCAATTTTCTTTACTTACCTTTTAAAAGTTGACAATCACATTTTCAAGGACAATTTAAATATGGATTCCATAATATTTAGCTCTCCAAAGGGAATTTGTCCTTTACTTTCTTACTCATTTTCAATTTACAATAAATGTATATATTTATCGAGTGCAGAAAAGTGTTTGGTTCTATGTAAATAATGCAGAAAAATTTAACCAAGTTAATCATCTGCCATCTCACCAACTTGTTGCTTCTGATGAGGATTTTGCAAATGTATTTTCCTTGGCAAACTTTAAATGCATGATGAATTGTGTATCTTTATATATATATATATATATATATATATGTCTCATATGCTTAGAGAAGTATGTTTGAATACTTTGTTCTTTCTAAATTAAATCATTTCTGCCATTGTCTTGTTTGGTTCTTCCTACATATTGGGTATAAGTTTTTATGAGATGTATGGTTTTAAATACTTTCTCCTGATTCAACTAAGTGGTGCCTTTGTTGACTGTGTCAAGGACATTTTCTCCTTACTCCATTTACTGTTTCCTTTGATGTGCAGAACTTTTTAAGTTAGGCACCATTACATTTTGCTTTTTTTGTTTGTGTATTTGGAATTGTAGCCAAGAGATCTTTGCCTAGACCTGTGTCATAGACTTCTCTGTTTTCCTCTAGTTGCTCTACAATTTTGGGTCATTTATTTGAGTCTTTTGCCTATTTTATTTGACTTCTGTGTGTAGTGTGAGATAAGGGTCCAATTTCATTCTTTTACAAGTCCATATCCAGTTGCTGACATACATCATTGGTTAAATAAACGATTCTTTCGCCAGGTGCATCTTAGCACTTTGTTGAAAATCAACTTGACTTTAAACAGGTTCTTTTTTTAGGGTTTTTTTTTTTTATTTTGTTTCCTTGGTTGATATGTCTGATTTGAGATCAGTAGCATGTTCTTTTTTAAACTATAGTAATTTATAACATATTTAAAAACACAGAGTATGATACCTATAGCTTTTCTCTGTTTACTCAGGTTTGCTTAAAATTGTCCTATTTTTTCTGGTTTCCTCCAAATTTTAGGATAACTATTTTCTATCTCAGCGAAAAAATTACGTTGGAATATTTATAAAACTTGCATTGGGTTGTACAGACATTTTAACAATATCAATTCTTTCAAACTATGATCACAGTTTAGTTTTTGTGTTTTTTTATTCAAGGAAAACAGGCATAATGAATAGACTGCAAGGCTGTACTGATTAATAATAAGATTAATAATCACTATGGTTCATCTTTCCATTTATTTGTGTTTTAATTACTTTTTATCATTTTAAATATTTTATTACCTTTTTTCTTTTTATTCTCTCAAAAGTCACAGTTTTCCTCCTTCCCCCACTCCTCCCAGTTTCTCCCTCCACCTTTCCTCTCCCCTAGATACGCTCTTCCTTCTTTTTCCTTAAAAAAAAAAAAAGAGCAGGTCTCCCAGGGATATCCATCAACATGGTCTAACAAGCTATAATAAGACTAGGCACAAACCCTTGTATCAAGGCTGAACAAGGCAACCCGGTAGAAGGAAACGGGTTACAGGATCAGGCAAAAGAGTCAGAGACACCCCCACTCCCACTGGTAGGAGTCCCACAAGAACATCAAGCTATACAACCATAACATATATGCAGAGGACCTAGTTGAGACCCACACAGGGTCCATGTTTGTGGTTTCAGTCTCTGTGAGCTCCTCTGAGTCCTGCATAGTCGATTCTGTGGGTAGTATTAACGTGGTGTCCTGGACTCCTCTGGCTCCTATAATCCTTCCTTCCCCCTTCTTCAGGGTTCCCCTGGCTGTGGTTCTCTGCATCTGCTCAGAGGGCCTGAATGATGCCCCTCTGATGACAACTGGGCTAGGCACCAACCTATGAGTATAGATGAGTATCATCAGGAATTATTTTATTGACTTTTTTTAATTGCTAGTCTTGTTTGTTCTTTTTCTTTCTTCATCATCTTATGGATTTCATTTTATAAATCTCCCACAAATATTTATTTTTATGTGTTTTAATTCCTTTTTATCCTTTTAAAATAATTTTATTAAATTAAATTAAATGGATTTGTTTCTACTGAGACAACCAGATATTGCTTACCTGTCATGTGTGTTAAAATGTAGCTAGCTTCCTCTTTCATCATAGTAGAGACTCCTAACCATAACCCTGAGTGTGGTTGCTACTGTTTTGTGGAGGATATTTGAATCTATAGCATCAGGAATAATGACTTTGAGTTTTCTTTTCTTGTAGTATTTTAGTCTAGCTTTGCTGTCTGTATAATTCCATCTTTTCAAAATAAATTCAGAAGAAAATCGCTTATCTTCATTATTTTTAAAAATATTTTAGAAAGACTGATGTTTGCTCTTTAAATGTTTGATTGAAGTGATTTGTGAAACTAGCATTCCAGAACTTTCTTCTGATAGGAATATTTTAAAATTGTGCTTCAGTGTCTTCTTTATTATTGTAACTTTATCCTTTCTATTTTATCATGTGTGAGATTTGTGATGGAAGATAGGTTAGAATGTGTGTAGGAGATGTCCCAACATCTGTGGCTTTAATAGTTTTGCTTCCTAGGTTTTCCTTATATATGGATGTTCTCTTTCTCATTTTAGAAAACAATTACAATCCTTTTGGTTCCTGCTTTCAAATGTTGTTTTCCTACTTTATGTCCAACAGAGAACTTTTCAGTTATGAGGGGCTCCTTTCCTAAGAAGAGCACAGATCTACAAAGTAAGATAAACTTTACTTGTTGAATACATTAAAA
The DNA here is from genome assembly GCA_902168405.1 of Peromyscus aztecus. Classification (NCBI taxonomy): domain Eukaryota; kingdom Metazoa; phylum Chordata; class Mammalia; order Rodentia; family Cricetidae; genus Peromyscus; species Peromyscus aztecus. The sequence goes on from CABHPQ010169605.1 coordinate 49,307, forward strand.
AAAAATGAACCTAGCATTTTTCTCATAACTGGAAAATATTTAGTCAAGATTATCCCTCAAAATTATAATTATGATTCTTTCTAAGAATATATATTTTATAATGCAAATTTAAAAGAATGTAAAATGTCTAAAGGCAGACCCTTTAAAATAAGTACTAACTTAATTATATTAATGCACTGCCTGCCTATTATAATTACATGAAACATGCAAGTATTACCAGCCACACTTAGACTCTTCCTTCTAGTAAGGAAATCCTTTTTGGATCAGTTGCAGTATAGTTATTTACTGATTTGTCTCCAACACTTTTCTATTTGTCAAGATACTTACTTGACTATTCCTGAACCTACATCAGAACATGCAAAGTGAGGTGGGGAGACTCTGGTTACACAGTTGTCCAAAGGCCAAGTTCTAAGTATATTTGATCACAATTTTATGCCATTTGATATTCTAATAACTCATAGTGGTGATTCATCTATATTTACAAAAAATAAAATTCAAAACAAATCGACATTGTTTATCTGCACATTTTTAATATATTTTATTTCAATACATATAAAAAAGAAGCAAAATATATACATTCATACATAAATACTTCACAGAAGTACCAATTACTAAAAATCAGCTGGGTTCAAACAATAGAATATTTCTGAATATTAGTTTTAACTACTTTTTCATAATGACCACAGGCCTGGAATTATTTTTAGAAGTAGGCTACACTGGTTTTGTGGAAGAGATTCAACTGTTAAGCCCAAGATCTGTAATTTTCTGTATTATAAACCCTGTTGAATCCTGGAACCAAAGTACCTTTATTATTATCATTTACTTAAAGCACAATTAAGAAAACTTTCCTCCCACAAGTCTTTAGAAATTCCCCATCCTTAAGTCCTGTTTTCTGATTTCTTTTTTTCCCTGCCAATTGTCATTCAATGTACACAGAAACCAGATGCCTTTAGAAAGGGCCTGGTTTTGACAATCCCAACAAGAACATTTTGTTTTGGTATCAAGACTCTGGAATACAAAATGTCTAGCAAACACACTTGAAGATGATTGTATTAAGAGCTATTGCATTTTATAGCTCCTGTGAGAGGGAAAGGGAGGTTGGCCACCAGAAAGGGCTCACTCCCAGGACTATTGGAACAACAGAGACTGGACTCTTATAAGGAAAGAAAAAAAGGAGAAAGGAAGAAATCTCAAAGTTGGTGAGGAGGGGATGGAAGTGGGGAAGAGGGGTGAATATGTTCAAAATAAAAATATTGCTAAAATGGCAATTGTACTGAGAATCTTGTATTGAAGAATGCTTTTTAAAAATATTTTATTAAGAAATTTTTTCATTCATTTTACACACCAATCAAAACCCCCTCTTCCCTCCTCCCAGCCCCCCAGGCTCCCCCTCAATCCACCCTCCACTCATCCCCACAAGAAGGCAAGGCCTCCCATGGGGAGGCACACCCAGTAGAGGCAAGTCCAAGCTCTTCCCCCTACCTCAAGGCTCCACAAGGTGTCCCATCATAGGTAGGGGGCTCCAAAAAGCCCCCGCATGCACCAAGAATGGATTCTGTACCACCAGGGAGGCCCCCAGTGATCAGATTGGTGAATACCCTAACTGTCATCACAGAGCTTTTCTCCAATGACTGATGGAGATCCACAGCCAAGCACCAGGCAGAGCTCCAGGAGTTCAGTCAGAGAGAGAGGAGGCATTCTCTGAGCAAATGCATCAAGATCATGATGAGGAAACCTGCAGAGACGACCAAACCAATCTAGTGGGCACTCATGAAAGTTGCATCAATGGCTGTGGAGCCTGCATGGGACTGGACTAGGCCCTCTGCATGGGGAGACAACGGTGTCGGTTGAAGAATGCTGTTAAGGAATTTAAAAATAAAACAAAATAATACAAACAACCAAGCAAAATCTTTTCATTTTGTTAGTTTCCAATTTTATGTAATTCCTTTTCCTTGGCTCCTAACTGTAGTTTAAATGGCCTTGGAACATTAGAACAGGGTAATAAAAATTAGAAGAGAGAGAATTTATTTTTACTCTGCTGCCATATTCTAGAAGTATATCCTAAAGTATAATGAAAAGTCCTATTCCTAGTATTTTTAGTTTTATTTTATATGCATTGATTATTCTTTTAATCTTACTTTATGTAGTATTTTTATATATACCAATCATTATTTAGGTAAATACTGCCTACTATTTCTATGTCAAATAGTATTTAACTCTTTAACTGGATACAATATAATTCCAACTTTCAGAAAAGTCTGAGCCCTGTGAGCACATAGGTTTATAGGGACAGCCAATTCACTAATGATTTGAAAAGACTTTTAAAAACCTATGTAATCTTAGTGCACATTGTTAAAAATAATCATGAGAGTGAATGAGCTTAGCTTCCTTAAAAAGAATTACTCAGATTAAAACATTTAAAAAAATCCAGACAGCTTATCTCTGATTTGGGTTAAAATATGGGACAGCTGTAAAGATCAAACCAATCAGATAATTCTTACTTCCTGATCCCTACCTCTTTTGCTGTGTATTATAGCCAGAGAGAGTTTGTTGGCTGATCAGAGACATTTATTATAGGTTTGTACTGAGATGCCTCTGATGCACTGCACATCAAAGCTAGGTCAGAGTGTTCAATAAATTGATTTTTCTGTCCCTTCCATTTCTCATTCTATAACTTTGCTATAACTGAATACATGCAGTTCCATTCTGAGGTGGGGAAATCTGCTTCTTGAGTGAAAAGGGCAGACTTTTGAAGTTTTGTGAAATAGTATGTTGATTTCTTTTTTGTGCGGTGCAGAGGGTAGGATGCATCTGGTTCATCTAATTTAGACACTTAAAAGTCAAATCCCAGTTCTACTTTTCAAAACCATCTGGGCTGCTTTTCATTCTCTAAGCCCAGCAGCCCCCAGTGAAATCAATGGTGTTGGCAGGAAATATCTGAAGAAGCAAGGTTAGCTGTTTGGTCACAAGACAAATGTCTTTAGACCTAGGCATAAGAGAAGCAGATTTTCCTGTGGTAATGTTATAGATACAAAGGAAGACATGTTGGTGGCATCTATGGAATGCTTAGAGTTTATTAAAAGGTTCAGACATTTCAAGTATGTTGCATAAAGGCCATTATATATGTAAGTATCTTTTCTATCAGTTATAGCTGACTTCTAGAAATATGAGATCATTGATATATAAATTTTCTTCATCTTTCGGAATCAGATAGGGACATTATAAAAGTTCACACAGGTGAACTGAAAGCTCAAAAGTTGTTTGTAGTGCTGTTATTCCCAAATAGGATTTGAAGATGGCTACAGTGACATGGATGCAGCTTCATAGGGGCCGGTGTATAGGGCAATGCCATCCTACAACACCACGTGGCCCTGTTTCAGGCACTGGTAGCTGGCATTTCTTTTCTGTCAGTGTAATACTTTTCCATCCAGGGCTATAGAAATAGTTTGATACTGCACCATCAGCTAGATTCTCATAGTCAAAGGAAAAGATCTATTGTTGTTGTTTTTTTTTTTATTAAAGAGCAGAATAAATCTCATTTTAATCACTAAAAAATCTCTAAGTAAACAAATGGTTTTTTTTTTTATGTGTGTTACTGTTTCCTACTTACAATGCCCAAATGAACCTCCGATTCACAGTTCATGTAAATTAGAGAACTCCTAACTCCCTTTCAGGTACAGAGCTTTATGACACTGTAATTTGTTAAGGCCAATTTCATTTCCTATGTCTAATATTGGATTTATAATATTAGTCTTAGGTTTTCATAAATTAGAGGCCTCACAAAACCTGAATCTATCTATGGTGAATGCAAATTTCATTTTTAAAGTGTGGTCCTTTCAAGCAGCATATGCATGATAGAACTGTTAGAAATGCCATTTCTTAGTCTCTTCTTCTGAATTACTAAATGACACACTCATGTGTGGGTAGGTGGGGAGGGATAGAGATGACTAGCAATCAGAATTCTAATAAGACCTCTAGAAAATTTGGACTCAGGCTTGGGGTAGAAAAAGATGTGGAAATGTGGTGGTTTGAATAGGAATTGTCCTCATAGACTCATATGTTTGAATGCTTAGCCATAGAGAGTGGAACTATTAGGTGTGGTCTTGTTGGAGTAGGTATGGCTTGTTGGAGGAGGTGTGTCACTAGGGATTGGGTTTTCAGGTCTCAGATACTCAAGCTAGGCTCAGTGTGCTCAGGTCTCAGATGCTCAAGCTAGGCTCAGTGTGCTCAGGTCTCAGATGCTCAAGCTAGGCCCAGTGTGACTCTGTCTTTTTCTGGTGTCTGCTGATCCAAATGTAGAACTCTCAGCTTTTTCTCTAGCATCATGTCTGTCTGCATGCTGCCACGTTTCTCACTGCTCACTGTGATGGTATTGGGCTAAAGCTCTGATGCTGTAAGCCAGACCCAATTAAGTGTTTTCCTTTCAAGACTTGCCATGGTCATGGTGTCTCTTCACAGCAATAGAAACTCTAACTAAGATAGGAAATAAACTTGCATGAGTTTCTCAGTGTCGCTGAACAAAAACACATCAAACCACTAGCTAAAGGAAGCATATAAATGAAGTCTACCCAGGGACTTTCATTAGCCTACTGAAGGACTGCATTAAGTGCTCAGGTTCATTATGTTTCTAGGGACAAGAGGATAGCTTCCTCTTTACCATTTACGTGAAAAAAATTCTCACCATTCATCTATGGAATAGCTAATGATTTGTGTCAGACAATTGGTCTGGTGTTTTCCCAAACTGCCCCTTTCATCTCCCAATAGGTTCACCGTCAAAGGAGGACTTTGACAGGATTAGATTATGAATGTGCTTAGCAACACAGTGTGCCTGGCTACAGTCAAGGCTATGTTCTGAGCTGGCCAGAATCATAGATGAACTATGAATCTCCTTGTTCCTAAGGATGATCAAACAGGTACTTCTAAAGACTGTTATTTTGGACTCCATCCCTCTTGAAAGGGGCAGCATTTGTTTATAAAAATAAACACCCTGGTTATGAGTTCAGTGAGTTTGCCTCTGTGGCTCAGCATGCTTCTTTCAGAACTACTACCTGTATATTGTCGTCATGTTGTTTCCAGTATCATAGTATTTCACTGCATAGCATGGCTTCTAGCCAAGGACCTCACTTGCCAGTCATAATATATAGAATGCCCATACTCATGAACTTTACTCATCTTGCTCTTGTTCACCACATTGAGCAGCTGGTTTGACATGCAAGTAAAAAGGCCTTTGAGAACTCAGTTACAGCTGAGTAACAGTTGCTGCAAGACTTATGGAAAACTATGAATACTCTCAAACTAACATCCAAAATATGGGAACAAAAGAGAAGTGACACCACCCATTATTGTCCCAGTGACATCTTAGTTAAGACTTTTCTTTCTGTTCTTATGACCTTATTTTGCTCTGTTAGACTAGAGGTCTTATTTTAGGGAGGAATACTTCCACCAGGAGATACAGCCCTGATTCTATAGAATGTTCTCCAATGTAAGTGGTTATCATCCAATTCATTAAGAACCCAGACAGAACAAAAAGACTAAGGATAGGATAATCTGTCTTCTTTTGTATGCTTGAGCTGGGATGTTTACTGTTTTCTAGTGCTTGGACTCATAACTGTACCATGAGCTTTCCTGTTTTCAGTTGTTTGGGCTCAGACTGATCTATGTCACATATGCAGGCTCACCAGCTTTTCAATCAACTATGCAGATTCTAGAGTATATCAACTTCTATAATTGTGTAAATTTACCATGATAAATAATTACAATCTATCTATCATCTATCTATCTATCTATCTATCTATCTATCTATCTATCTATCTATCTATCTTTCTATCTATGTAATCTATCATCTATCAATTATATATCTATCTTACATCTATCTATGTACCATCATTTATTAATTTAGCCTTCTATCAATTCTTGGTTCCATTTCTCTGGAGAACTCTCACTGAAATATTCTAGTATTCAAGTATTCCATACATTCTATGAATTCTATAAATTCAAGTATTTGTGGAAATACTTTTTCAGCTCTCCTCTATGTTTGGCAAAGCTTTATGATTGTTTGATGCACTGACAAGTAAAGATGTAAGTTAGCCTCTGATAGAATGTCATGTTGTAAGGATATTTCAATGATTGTATTTCAGGTTCCCTTAATTGTAATTTTTTTTTTACTTTAGTAGTTAATTCTCCTAGCTCTGCTCTCAGAGGTGAATAATGTTACTTTTATAATATTATTAATTTTATTTTATTTGCAAAGTCTTTTTTTGCCATGCAACATATTCAGTTTTTTTTTAAATAAAATGTAGACACTTTGGGAGATACATATTTTTCTGCCTACCATAGAAATATTGACAACATTATAGTCTGTTCTCCAAGCAAGTCAACAGGAGTTTTCAAAAGGTCTCGCTCTTCACCCCAAATTCATAAAACATAGTGCCTTCACTTGTTTTCTTTTTATCTTTCCTTTGTTGTGAAGTGAAGATGTAAAGATGCCTTGAAATCCTGTCATTCTGTTTCCATGAGTGTCCTGAAGCCAATATGTTCACAAAATCTACCTTTGTCCCCAAAGACAAACATTTGCTGGGGCAATCCATGAGAATCGTAACATCTCCATATACACAGTTAGTGTTATTTGACAGAATATACCTTATTTTTTTAATCTGAATCCTCTATAGATGTCAATTTCACTGCTCTAATTAGAAAAAAACTCCTAAGGACTTCCTTACATAGGTATAACCAAAAATGCCCAAATGATTGATTCTAGTCAAGACAGAGATAGAATCATTCACCTAAATGGGCTATTCTCCTAAATGGCTAACCTACCCTAGATGTGGGGATTGTACAGGAGCACCCTTCCATATCTAATGCAAGTTTTCCCAGTATTAACGTTGTAAGATCAGTCTTCACCTCTTGCATTGAAAAAACACTGATGGCAGAATTTTAATGTTAAGAATGGGTTGCTGTCACAAAATTCATTTTCTAGATTTCACCCATTTCTGTAGACTGTGCTCCAGAAATTCATGACCATAAGACATTCTAGAAATCAAGAGAACTTATTGATATGCTGCTCAAGTGAATTAGATGAAAACACAGAAGCATGATGAAGAACGTTTTTAAAGATCCTGTGTGAGAAGTAGCTGCATAGGTAGCTCTAGTCCTAGAATTTTATCTTTAAAGGAATTTTCCCAAATTATTGAAGTATAAATGAAGAGCAAATTTATGATATTTAAGGTAAGTATAGCATAAAATTTGACATATAATATATATTAAAATAATTGCTAAGTTAGTTAACACATTTGTTACCTCCTATATTTACTTTGTCTTTGCTGGAGGGGGCATTAAGAAACTCATACCAAATAGGCAATGAAGTATTATTAATTATTGTCAGAATTATTACAAAAGGTTCTAGTAATTCTCTCATCTCATAATTAAGTTAAAACTCTTTAGCTATCTGGTTTTTTAAAAATTTTTAAATAATTGTTATTGCTTATTTTGGAATTTCATTCAATGCATTCAGATCACACTTGCTTCTCATTCCTCCCAGATATACACTCCCACCCTTGTGTCCTGACTCAAATGTACCAGTACAATATGTTTTGCCCACATACTCATGGGGGCATTGTCTTACTTCCAGTGGCCAGTCCGCTAAAGATAACTGAGCCCTTTCCTATCCTACTGCCAGAAGTCAGCAACTGTGAAGAGCTACACTTCAGCATCTTTATCATAATTTAAAGGACTTTCCTCAATGGCTTCCTGTGTAGACTTTCCTTTTCTTCTTTGGTGGCTGGGAAGGGAGAGGTTATTGCAGAAGCCTTCAATGTCTCTCATTTTCAATTATGAGTCTGGAGTAATCAATACCATTGCAACAGATGCTTCCTTGCCTATAACAGCCAGTGGCACCAGGGATCATGGATGGATCATGGATTACCACCTGGTTTCCCAAGGCTGCAAAAAACCACAACCACAGAGTCTTCAGTGGTATCATGGATCATGGACCTTATAATGGGCTCAGGCAGCATCATGAACCATGGGCATCATTGTGTTCTCCAAGTGGCATTAGAGACCACAGACCTAACTTGGTCTCCTGTGGCAGCATGGATCAGGTACATCAATGTGGCCTCTAACTATAGGTCCACGTAGCCACCAGAGGTCATGTTGATGTTCCTGGACTATCTGTTTTTATGCCAGTACCATGCCATTTTTATTATTCTAGCTCTGTAGTATAATTTGAGATGGGGAACTCACAAGGGAAATTCTCCAACAGAGGCTCACTGGATATACAAACCCTTCTTAAAGCCAGGACCCATGCCCATCAGTAGATGGTCAACATAAAACAAACTTAATGGCATTTTTTTGAGGGTCTTTGTCTCACAATGTTTTGTCAGAATTTTTTTTTAACTTTATGGTCTTTTGCATATATATTATGGTTTTCAGTTTTGTGTTTATATGGGCTTTCTTGTGTGTGAATGTGTGTGTGTCTGTGTCTACCCATGTTTCTTGTGCTTTTTCTTTTGCTCTTTTTCTTTGGTTCTTTGTATCCTATTCCTGTTTTTATTTTATGTTATTATTTTTTAGATGCCTGTTTGTTTTCTTATCAAAGCAAGGAAGAAGGGGTGTGGATTTGGGTGGGAGGGGACGTAGGAAGGATCTGGGTGGAGTTGGGGGATGGGAAACTGTAATCAAAATATATTGTATGAAAAAAGCTATTTTCAAATAAAAATTAGAATACAAAACAAAAATCAAAACAAACAAACAAAAACCTCTTTGACTAACATCTGTCCATTTTTCCTGCTCCCAGCCCCCATAGCTGACATTTTTCTCTGTTTCTGAGTCAATATTTTGAGGTTCCACCTGTAAGTGACATCGTGCTCTTGGCTATTTCTACAGTATTTTCCAGTATAGCATGCTGCCTGTATAGATGAACAATCTCTTGCAAATTTATCTGTTTATGCAAATATATTTTATCTATTTAATTTTCTCTCTATTGGAGCTGTTTCTTGTCGTATTTTCCTGGCACGTTTCAGACTAGGAATGCTTCAGGAACTCTAGCTGCAATCTAATTTTGTTTAATTTTTCTAACCCGCTAAATATTTTTATTCTAGGAAGAGATATTTCAAGATTTGCAAAGATTCATGAAAGACTGTACATAAAAACTGTGGCAACAGCTCAATAAATAAGATTTCCCTAAGCTATCTGAGAAGACACTGTGTTACCCTGAACCCAGAATCAAATAAGCATGATGTCATGATTGTCTTGAATCTTAAAAGACACATTGGATCTCTACTAATATATGGAGGACAAAAGTCCTAAATAAGACAGGTTTATGATTTAATAAATAACAAAAAATGATTGAATGAAAATAAATCTGTTTAGGAGTCATTTGTTTGTCTTTTCATGGGCCTCAAACTATTTAGACAGTACTTCATGATTTTAGACACTTATTCCTCATTGTATCATAATGCAAACTATCAGGGCAAATAAAATAATAAGGACCCGAATCCTCAAGTAGCTCAAATATAAACATAAGATATAAAATGAAAATGTGAAAGTTGCATGTAGCCCAAGTTTCATGATCCTTCAGGAGGAAATATATTCCCTTTGTGATAGTTTAGGAAGTAAACAACAGCGGAGTTTTAATGCAAGTGGTATAAGTTTAAAATGAACCAAGAACTATACTGTACACGAAATCAAGATAAAGGCCTGGGAAGAGGGAGCTGCTCATCTTTTTCTATTCTAATTATCTTCGTTTCAGTGGATTAGAAAATGGTAAATGTAGAAGTCAAGTTGGAGATAGTTCTCAGCTCAATCGCCTGCCAAGTTAAGTCTGATAAATGGCAAGTGTGTATAATTAATACTGTCATTTTTCCCTAGACCAAAGGGCGACTGCAGTAACTATAGATTGTAATTGTCATCGTTGTCACATAAAATGTGCTATTATTAAGTTCAGGCTGAATTTTATCACTGGGAATGCTCATAAATTGAGCGGTCAGTCATTTAAATTACCAAGTAGAGAGCTGTATGGCTTGCTTTAAAACTACTTCCTAAGACAATGTGTTTGACTTTGGACCTCCAAAAACTAATTGCATTTTTTGAACAGACGTTAGACAGGCTGTAACCTATAAGTGAAGATATTCTGACAGACATGCCATGTACGCTTATAAATTTTCATAAGAATCTTACATTTTTATTTCCAAAATTTTTGGTGTACAGGCAAGAGAGAAATAGGGATTCAATATAAAATGAAATGTGAGTGGGAGAGATCATTCTGCAAACAGGCTTATTGCTTCCTTGCAAATGCTCACTTTCCATACGGTGTTTTGATGAAAAATTAGAGTGGAGGATGGAAAATATGATAGATTTCTTGTTAGTGGCCTAGAGAATAACATTGTGAGAGCATTTTCGCTGGGGTGGGAAGACATGGGGAGTCAGCTAACAATATAAAATGACTAACTGTAAACAGTAGGATAGCTGTGGATATCATATATTAGTTTCTCCATATATTTGAAATAAGCACAATTAAAATAACACATAGTAAGCATGTTATGTTCATGTTACACTGATATGAACAGTATTGATGAGCTATATGAGCTGTGTTTTGTATTCTTCATTGTGTTTTCCTTTTTCCCCCCCTGTGGGCATAAAACAATGTAATTTCATATTAAGATTTAGAATAAAAGAAAAAAGGCATAATCACACACATATATACAAACATGAACCTCCACATACCAATACATCAACCCTTGCCAGGTTAATCCATTTTTTTCTATGTATAAGGAATTCTATAGTTGTATTAGTGCTTGTGAAATTTTATGTTCTTTTAAAATTTATTACTGTGCCTTTCCTCTGATTTTTCTAAGTATGTGGTATTTTACAGTATGTGAAATTTGGCTGATGATATAAAAATGCATAGTTTATTAAACCTGAATTAGGTCACTTTTTAAATATACATGTATATTTTCTTCATTCAAATTGCAAGTGTGATTATATTTGGATCAAATTGTTAGCAAAATAAGACTATTTTAGTCTTACTCTTTATCATTCTGAAGAGTCTACATTAGAGGTCTCCAAAACATTTAAAGGTCTATAAAAATATTCTCTGGTCTTAGTGTTTGGGAAAATTTGGAATGCATAGTGTTTATTTTCACTAAAGTTTATATTAGATTTTTAGTAGATAGTATGGAAACTAGTGTCAAAGCATATATTGACAATGAAAAGCCTGGCCGAAGAACTCCCAGTGGGATTTTTCTGAATGTCTTGCATCCTCTTTCTGGATAAACCAATTTAAATACTATAGTGTCTTCAACAATTACTATGGCAGTATGGAATTGCTTAAACATCTCTGCTATGGGTATTATTAGCATTCTTGTAGCAAACAAATACTAATTGAAGAGTCCCATGGTAGAATTCTTACACTGTAAGGCATGCAATACTGTACTTGCAGGGTGCACAGTGTAATAGAGAGGAAGGAGGAGGAAAAGTGATTGATTGTATGTCATAAAAGAAAAACCATACCCACACGTATGACTGGATCTTTATGAGTATCTCTCATACCCCTTCATTGAAAAAGGGACAAAACAGGACCTACTATTTTATTTACTACAGAGGAGGGAGGGAGAATCTCTCAGAATGGCTGAACTGAACATCTTTTCACACACTTTCTCTCAGGCTCCCTGAGGTAGGCAGGAGCCTGGGAGAAGCTCCAGTGGACACCCAGGATAGTGACAGTGGCCTTCCTCACCTCTTTGTGTGTGTCTCCTCTCATATCACCTGAGTGAATGCTTTTTATCATGATGTGATAAAGATCATTCTAAAAGTAATCTAGTAGCTCTAATTAGGACAAGACTTTTGTGGAATTAATCTCACATTTGGATGTTGTTCTGAAGGTGAAGCCTCTCTGATGATAATTGGAATAGGCACCAATCTACAAGTATAGCAGAGTAATGATTCATTAGGAATCATTTCACTGACTTTTTTTTTAATTTTTTTTTTTTTTGTGAATCATGTTTGGTTCTATCTTAGGTATCTGGGCTATCCAGCCTCTGGTCCTGGCTCTCCAGGCAGGGTGAAGGGTGAGCTGTCTCATGTGGTATGGTTCTTACACTGGACTAGTCATTGGTTGGCCACTCCCACAGGTTCCTTACTCCAGCACATATTGTAGGCAGGACAAATTGTAGGTCGAAGGTTATGTGGCTTGCTTAATGTCCTGATCCATCCATTGGAAGTCTTACCGGGTTACAGGAGGTGGCTAGTTAAGGCTCCTTATCCCCCATTGCTAAGGTCATCATTGTAGATTCCTGGGAGTTTCCCTTGCACCAGGTTTCTACCTGACTCTGAAAAGTCACCCCACCAAAACATACTTTTCAGTTGTCTCTTTCAGTACTGTCCCTTTCCACTCCTAACTGATCCCTCATATTCCCATCACTACCCAACTCCCAGTCTTCTGTTGAGAATTCTGTTTGGATTTGTACCACATATTTAATTGGATTATTTGGTTTGTTGATGTCTAGTTTTTTGAGTTCTTTACATATGGAAATCAGCCCTCTGTTGTATGTGGGGTTGGTGAAGATCTTTTCCCATTCTGTAGGCTGCTGGTGTCCTTTGCCTTGCTGGCTTTTCAGTTTCATGAGGTGTCATTTATTAATTGTCAGTCTTAGTGCATGTGCTACTGGTGTTCTGTTCAGGAAGTTGTGCTAATGAGTTCAAGGCTATTTCTCACTTTCTCTTCTATCAAGCTCAGTGTATCTGGATTTATATTAAAGTCTTTGATCCACTTGGACTTGAATTTTCTTCAGAGTGGTAGATATGGATCTACTTGGATTCTTCTACATGCCAACATCCAATAAGACCAGCACCATTTGTTGAAGATACTTTCTTTTTTCCATTGTATAATTTTTTTGGCTTTGTTATAGGAAACCAGGTGGCCATAGGTAAGTGGAATTATTCCTGGCTCTTTGATTCAATTCCATTGATCCACTTGCCAGTTTTTAATGCCAATACCATGCGGTTTTTATTACTACAGCTCTGTAGTAGAGCTTGAAATCAGCACAGTAATATCTCTGGAAGTTCTTTTATTGTACAGGATTATTTTAGGAATCCTGAATTTTTTTGTTTATCAATATGAAGTTGAGTATTGTTCTTTCAAGGACTGTAAATATTTGTGTTGGAATTTTGATGGAGATTGATTGAATCTCAAGATTGCTTTTGGTAAAATGGGCATTTTTACTATGTTAATCCTACTGATCTATGAGCATGGACAATCTTTCCATCTTCTGATATCTTCTCCAATTTCTTTCTTCAAAGATCTGAAATTCTTGTCATACAGGTCTTTCACTTGCTTGGCTAGAGTTACTCCAAGACATTGTATATTATTTGTGGCTATTGTTAAAGGTGTTATTTCTCTGATTTCTTTCTCATTTGTATATAAGAGGAATACTGATTTTTTTTGAGTTAATCTTGTATCCATCCACCTCACTAGAGGTGTCTATTGAATGTAGGAAGTTCACCAGTAAACTTTTGAGGGTTGCTGTTTATTGCTTCTATTATGTTTAAGTGTGTCCCTTGTATCCCTGATCTCTCCAAGATTTTTATCATGAAGTTGTGTTGGATTTTGTCAAAGGTTTTTTTCAATATCTAATGAGATGGTCATGTAGTTTTTTTTTCTTTCTGTTGTTTATATAAAGGATTACATTGACAGATTTTCATATGTTGAACCATCCCTCTATCTCTGGGATGAAGCCTACTTGGTCATGGTGGATGATCTTTTTGATGTGTTCTTGGATTCAGTTTGTTAGTATTTTATTGAGTGTTTTTGTATCAATGTTCATGAGGGAAATAGTCTGTAATTCTCTTTCTTTGTTGAGTCTTTGTGTGGTCTGGGTATCAGGGTGACTGTGACCTCATAAAAAGAATTTAGCAATGTTCCTTCTGTTTTTATCTTGTGGAATAATGTGAGGTGTGTTGACATTAACTCTTCTTTGAAAGTCTGGTGGAATTCTGCACTAAAACTATCTGACCCTGGACATTTTTTTTTTTTGGTTGAAAGAATGACTGCTTCTATTTCCTCAGGGATTATAGGTGTATCTAAATTCTTTATATGATTTTGATTTAGTTTTAGTCAGTGATATCTCTCGAGAAATGTGTTCATTTCTTTTAGATTTTCCAATTTTGTGGAGTACAGGTTTTGACATATAGCCTAATAATTCTCTGTATTTCTTGATGTCTGTTGTGATGTCCCCCTTTTCATTTCTGATTTTGTTAATTTGGATATTGTCTCTCTGACTTTAGTTTGAATAAGGGTTTGTCTATCTTGTTGACTTTCTCAAAGAACCAACTCTTTGTTTCATTGATTCTTTGTATTGTTCTACCTGTTTATATTTTAACAATGTCAGCCCCCAGTTTGATTATTTCCTACCATCTACCAATCTTGGGTGTGTTTGCTTCTTTTGTTCTAGAGCTTCCAGGTGTGCTGTTAGGTTGCTAGTGTGAGATCTCTCCAAATTCTTAATGAACGCCCTTAGAGCTATGAACTTTCCTCTTAGCACAGCTGTCATTTTGTCCTATAACTTTTTGTATGTTGTGCATTCTTTTTCATTGAATTCTAGGAAGTCTTTAATTTGTTTCTTTATTTCTTCCTTGACCCAGTAGTAATTCAGCAGAGAGTTGTTCAGTTTCCATGAGTTTGTAGGCTTTCTGATGTTTCTCTTGTTGAAATCCAGCTTTAATCTGATAAGATACTGGGGGTTAGTTCAATTTCCTTTTATCTGTTGAGACTTGCTTTGTGCTGAGTATATATCAGTTTTGAAGAAGGTTCCATGAGATGCTGAGAAGAAGGTATATTCTTTTGATTTTGCCTGGTTTTCAGGGAGTTGGCCTGGCTTCTGAGGTTCAGGACACTCATTTGGTCTCTGACGGGATGAGAGGCTTTTGTCAGGTTTGGGCTGGAATAAGGTGATGAAGAGAGAGGGTTAGTTTTGATTATGCTGGCAGAGCATGGGCAGGGTGGGGAGCAGTCTTATCTGGGGTTCAGAATGTTGGCCTGGCATCTGGTGGAGTGGGAGGCTTCCACCAGAAGTGTAGGCCTGAATAAGGTGACAAGGAGAAGGGCCCTTGGAGTCATGCTGGTAGGAACCAGCCAGTGGGTGGAGGGTCAGTTTACATGGCTGTCAGGAAGCTGTCCTGGCCTCTGATGGGATGGGAATCTTCCATCAGAGGTTTGGGCTGGGATATGGTGATAAAGAGAGGGGGCTGACAGTTGGAGTTATGCTGGAAGAGCGCAGGCAGGGTAGCAGGCAGTCTCACCTGGGGTTCAGGATGCTGGTCTGGCCTCTGGTGGAAGTGGAGGCTTCCCCCAGAGGTATGGGCCAGATAAGATGACAAGAAGAGGGACACTTGGGGTTATTCTGGGTGGGCACAGGCGGGGGAGGGTGGTTTACCTGGTTTTCAGAAAGTTGGCTTGGCCTCTGATAGGGTGGAAGCCTTTCATCAGAGGTGTAGGATAGGATATGGTATGTTTGATAAACTTTTAACTGTGAATTTGACTGCTCTTCCAGTTCATTCTTTTTTTTTTCCCCTTTTTCTTTCTTTTTTTGGTTTTTCGAGACAGGGTTTCTCTGTGTAGCTTTGCGTCTTTCCTGGATTTCGCTCTACAGACCAGGCTGGCCTCGAACTCACAAAGATCTGCCTGCCTCTGTCTCCCGAGTGCTGGGATTAAAGGCCTGCACTACCACCACCCAGCCCAGTTCATTCTTAAACTTAAGGTTTACTTTGTCAGTTCGAATTGTTTGTTTGCCATGTACACATGCTATTCCTTTTAAAATTTTGATTTTGTCATTGACTTTGCTTCTATCTAACAGGAGACCAGCTATAATTATAGTTTGCTTTTATAAAAAAAAATTCCTGGAAATAAAGTATTCTATACTGTGTTGCAAAGAAAAGTTATTACAACGAAGCAATGGCATTTCTTTATTTTTATAAATGTATTTATTTATTTTATATCTTGACCACAGTTTTCCCTTCCAGTCCCTCCCTACATGCCCTCTGTTCAAACACTCTAATCTACTCCTCCATTTCTGTTTAGAAAAGGGCAGGTCTCCATGAATATCAACAAATGATGGCCTGTCAAGTTCCAATAAGACTAAGCACCTCCCCATATATTAAGGCTGGGTGAGGTGATCCAGTATAAGGAGGAGGATCACAAAAGCCAGTAAAAGAATTGGAGACAGCCCCTGTTCCCACTGTTAGGAGTCCCACAAGAGGACCAAGCTACACAACTATAACAAATATGCAGATTGCCTAGGTCAGTCCGATACAGGCTCCCTGGTTGCCAGTTCAGGCTCTGTGAGCCCCATTGAGCCCAGGTTAGTTGATTCTGTGAGTTTTCTTGTAGTATCCTTGATCCCTCTGGCTCCTATAATCCTTTCTCCCTCTTCATCAGAATTTCTTTATCTCCACCTAATGTCTGGTTGTGGGTCTGCATCTGTTTCCATCAGTTACTGGATGAAGCCTCTCTGATGACAACTGGGCTAGACACTAATCTTCAAGTATAACAAAATATTGTTAGGCATCATTACATTGATACACCCCCCCCCACTCCAGTTGTGTTTGGTTCTGTCCTAGGTCTCTGGGTCATCCAGCCTGTGGGTCCTGGTGCTCCAGACAGTGTCAGAGGTAGGCTTACTCTCCAGGCATGGCTTTTAGGCTAAACAGGTAATTGGGTGGCCACTCTCTCAATCTCTAGGCCACCATTACTCCCAGCACATCCCATAGGCAGGACAGACTATAGGTCGAAGGTTATGTGGCTGGGTTGGTTTCCCACTCACTCCACTTGAAGTCTTGCCTAGTCACAGGAGATGGCCAGTTCATGCTACATATCTATTATTGCTAAGAGTCTTAGCTGGGGTTATCCTTGTAGATTCCTGGGAGATTCCCTTGCATGCCAGGGTTTTACCTGACCCTGAAATGTCCCCCTTTCCAGTAGTTTCTTTTAGTTCTCTCCCTCCCACCCCCCTCTGATGGCTCATGTTCCAGTCCCTACCTGCCTGTCATGAAATCTCTTCTATTTCACCTTTCCAGGGAGATCCATGCATTCCTCCTTGGGCCCTCCTTGTTACCTAGTCTTTCTGGATTGTAGCATAGTTATCCTTTATTTTATAGCTAAAATATACTCATTCATTATGAGTGAGTACATATCATGTTTGTCTTTCTTAGACTGGGTTACCTCACTCAGGATGATTTTTTTCTACTTTCATGCATTTACCTCCATCCATTTACCTTCAAATTTCCAGATGTCATTGTTTTTAACACCTGAGTAAATACTCCATTATGTAAATGTACAACATTTTCTTTATCCATTCCTTTGTTGAGGGACATCTAGGTTGTTTGTAGATGCTGGGTATTACAAATAATGCTGCTGTGAACATAGTTGAGCAAGTAACCTTGTGATATGCTTGAGCATCCTTTGGGTATATGCCCAAGAGTGGTATATATGGATCTTGTGGTAGAATGATTCCCAGTTTTCTTAAAAACTGCCACTCTGACTTCCAAAGTGGCTGTACAAGTTTGTACTCCCACCAGCAGTGGAGGAGTGTTTGCCTTGCTCCACATCCTCTCCAACATAAGCTCTTATAAGTGTTTTTGATCTTAGCTACTCTGACAGGTATAAAATGGAATCTCAAGGTTGTTTTGATTTGCATTTCCCTGATGACTAAGGATGTTGAACATCTCCTTAAGTGTTTCTTGGCCATTTGAGATTCTTTTGTTGAGAATTCTCTATTTAGACCTGTAGACCATTTTTTAATTGGATTATTTCATTTGTTGATGTTTAGTTTCTTGAGTTCTTTATATATTTTGGAGACCATTCCTCTTTTAGATGTGGAGTTGGTAAAGATCTTTTCCCATTCTTTAGGCTGTTGATGTCCTTTACCTTTCAGAAGCTTTTCAGTTTTATGAGGTTGTGGAGGCCCACAGAGGCTCCCTAGTAAGACCTTACTCAAGGTCAGAGAATTTGAGCTTGCTTTACCTAGCAGGGCTGCATAGTGGGATGAATTGGACACAGGCATGGTTACCAGGTGTTTTGAAGTGTCTACACTTGGCTGTATGTTGTGCTTTGATCTTGAAAGTGGGAGGTCTTTTGCCTTGCCCCTTGGCACTATATAAAGAACTCTTTGGAATAAACCTCAAGGCGACTAGGTCTTGACCCAGGGCCCTCCTGAAGCTATCCTGTGACTCTGTATTTCTTATCATTTTCACCTATATTTCTATCTAATACTTGCTTATTTCTCTCTCCTCCCCCCAAGAACTCTTTGAAAGATGGGAGATGTACTCCCGAATGAGGTCTCATCTTTTAATTGTTGATCTTAATGTCTGTGCTACTGGTGTCCTGTTCAGGAAGTTGTCTCTTGTGCCAATGTTCTTAAGGCTATCTCCCCACTTTCTGTTCTATCAGGCTCAGTGTATTTGGATTTATATTGAGGTCTTTGATCCACTAGGACTTGAGTTTTGTGCAAGGTGATATGTAACATGAATTCTAAATGGTCTTATAATAAAAAACCTGGAGTCAGATATTGGGGTAAATGCTGAAAGATCAAAGAGACAAAGGAACAAGCCACAGCCACCACCTCTTACTTCACCAACTCCTCAGCCTGAAAAACCTCTAGCTGAAAGGGAAAGATACTTCTGCCAAAAAAGCCCTTAGTTCCTGTCTTCTCACGCCGTATATATCTTTCTCTGCCCAGCCACCACTTCCTGGGATTAAAGGCATGTATGATTCCCAGTACTGGGATTAAAGGTGTATGCCACCACTGCCTGGTTCTGTTTTCTCTCCTAGACTGAGTAAATCTCATGTAGTCCAGGTTGACTTTGAACTCACAGAGATCCAGAAGGATCTCTGCTTCCCGAGTGCTAGGATTAAAGATGTGTGCCACCACTGCCTGGCCTCTATGTTTAATCTATTGGCTTGTTCTGTTCTCTGACCTTCAGACAAATTTTATTAGGGTACACAATATATCACCACAGTGATAGATATGGATCTATTTGCATTCTTCTACATGCCAACATCCATTTTGAGGTGACAAAACCTCTTCCCAATAAGCTGTAAACTTGAATACTCTAACGAGGGTTTGAGAAGTTACACTGTCTTATAACTTAGAAATCTCCTGAATTTGCTCCTGTACAAGGTAGCAAATGGCTCCACTATACTGTGGTTTGCATGTGACACTTTGTAACTAGTACTAATCCTATATTTAAGGAAGCAGAAAGCATGCAGTGCTGAGAAGCTAGAAAGAGCTAGAACCTACCCAAAGTGATTCTACCTGGAGTTAAGTAGTTGGTATTTTGACTTCAATGTTTCTCAGACATCAGAGTATGACAAGTTCTACTTGGTTAAGGACCCCAGGCATTATCCTTTTCAACCTAGATAATGTTATTGTCAATACTAATGATTGTGAAATGCATGTTCATAGCTGAACTAAGATCTCATCTTAGTAGTGGAAATACGACAATTAAAATGCTATTGTGAGATGGGTGGTGATGGAACACACCTTTAATCCTAGCACTTGGGAGGCAGAGGCAGGTGGATCTCTGTGAATTTGAGGCCAACCTGGGCTACAGAGTGAGTTCCAGGAAAGG